>JBBIGC010161754.1:0-16582 GCA_037576955.1 Lepidarchus adonis
TGGAGTTGAATGTGACAGAACTGAGGTGATGGAGTTGAATGTGATAGAACTGAAGTGATGGAGTTGAATGTACAGAACTGAAGTGATGGAGTTGAATGTACAGAACTGAAGTGATGGAGTTGAATGTACAGAATTGAAGTGATGGAGTTGAATGTGACAGAACTGAAGTGATGGAGTTGAATGTGACAGAACTGAAGTGATGGAGTTGAATGTACAGAATTGAGGTGATGGAGTTGAATGTACAGAATGTGACAGAGTTGAGGTGATGAGTTGTTGAGCTGACCGGTTCTCCTCTCCAGGGCCGGGTGTTTGGGGGTGAACCTGATTGGGGCGAATCGTGTGGTGGTGTTTGACGCTTCGTGGAACCCGTGTCATGATGCCCAGGCCGTGTGTCGTGTGTATCGGTACGGTCAGCGCAAGCCCTGCTTCATCTACAGGCTGGTGTGTGACTTCACCCTGGAGAAGAAGATTTACGACCGGCAGGTCTCCAAGCAGGGCATGTCCGGTAAGACCTTCTCCCTATCTCCATCCAGGACGTCCAGCTGTGTCAGTGGCCGCGTTGCTGAAGAACGGTGTTAAAGTCATTATCTGCTCACCTGAAATGAACATTTAGATGATTATGGTGTGTGTGTCTCCAGACCGAGTGGTGGACGATCTGAACCCTGTTCTGACCTTCACGAGGAAGGAGGTGGAATCTCTGCTTCACTTTGTGGAAGAGGAGTCTGATCGGGGCCGGTCAGAACTAATGAGTCACGAGGAAATGGAGGGGGTCATCCAACAGGCCTGCCTGCGCTATCCTCACCTCATCACCAAGGTAACACACACACCAACACACCCAACTGGTAGAAATTTCAGTAGTTTTTTGTCCTTCACCTCTGAACACCTCCCTCTTTCAGCCTCCCTTCCACCACGAGTCTCTGCTGATGGACCGGAAGGAGATGAAGCTGACGAAGGCGGAGAAGAAAGCTGCTAAGAAGAGTTACGAGGATGAGAAGAGAGCGTCCGTTCCCTACCAGCGGCCGAGCTACGCCCACTACTACCCCATCACTGAACAGAACCTCTCCAACATCCCAGCGTTCAGCCAGAGGAACTGGTCAGTCCCCCGACGGTCGATGAGACTTTTTAAAAATATGTTTGGCAGTATTGCCATCGTAACTTGAAACACTTTATACACTGATGGCAACTGAGCATCTCACGAGGTGGGAGGTGTGTACATCCCAGCAGACTCCCACAAATAGTGTGTGTGTTGGGTGTGTGTGTTGTGCTCTGGAACGGATGTAAAACAGTGAAAATATAAACGTTCAGAGTGTGAAGATGACGTTTCCACTTGAACTCTCCTCACACGAACTTCTACCTTGAACACGGTAGAGCACCGAAGCGTTAAATTAGAATCCGCGTCTTCAACAAAGTTTACCCAATTTCAATGCTGAAAATATATGATTCTTAGTCAACTTTACAGGTCCCCAGTTATTCTGAAGCTGTAAAAACCGATTAGGAATCAGGATTATGAATTAAGCTGATTGATCAAGCTTAAATAAATACAGAATGTTTTTTATTTTCTTTTTTTGTGTTTATAACACATATCTACCGTATAAAAGTTATTATATAAAATAGCTAAACGTGTATGTAGCAGGTTAATTCAGCAGTGATTGTGCAGATAAATTTAATACCCTGTTAGCTCGCCCCCATTGGTCCGGACCCTTAATGTAACGGATCACGGGTTGTCGTGGTTACGGCGCTGGCTCTGTTTTTGTTGCGGTGTTTGTCATTCTATAGGTAGTAGAATGTAGCTGAACACTGAACTACTTAACGGTAACACTGGACTCTCACGAGAGACACTGCCGTTCACTATATGCTCACTGCACGTTCATGTTGCCACATGACGCTAGCATGTTGCCGGCTGTTAATCAAGCCTCCGCAGCATTACATTCATGACTTAATCGGACAGGAGTTAATAATGAGAAAACTGAGACGGCAGCATAAGCAGCAGTAGCTTTAGCATAAGCGGCGGTAGCTTTAGCATTAGCAGCGGTAGCTTTAGCATTAGCAGCGGTAGCTTTAGCATTAGCAGCGGTAGCTTTAGCATTAACACTGACTTAAGTTTGGCGAGCTATAGATGGAGAAATTCATACACCTGATACAGCAATGTTTGTGACTTAAAGTAAATAAATGAAATCTGTTCTGCAGCCTTTCAGGGTGAGGTTGGTGAGATAACAGGGTTTGACTGTATATTTAATGTATTTTATTTAAAAAAATTTTTTTTGCCTTATTGCTGTCAGGCGTCCAGCAGGTCGGTTGGATGAGAAGCCTATTGCGAGTGTGCGGCCACTTCAGTCCACACCAATTCCCATGATGCCCCGCCAGGTGGGCATAGGCCACGCCTCCAGCTCAACCTTTCCTGTCAACTACCTGCAGAAGGCTGGAGTCTACGTACAGCGTATCATCACTACCACTGGTATATATACACCCACACACACACACACACACACACACACACACACACATGCTGAGCAATCCCACTGCTTCATAATGAAACAGCCTTGAATAGTATTTAAAACACATGAATCTAGAAAGTATTCTGTACTGATTGCAGATATAGTGATCCCAGGCACAAACAGCTCTACGGATGTGCAAGCACGAATCGGCGCTGGGGAGAGTCTCCATGTCATCAAAGGATCGAAAGGTACACCAGCACTTCACTAATGTCGTCCCACTGCAGATCCAAAGAGCCTGCAGCAGCACAGGACCTGCTGTTTCATTGTGTAGGTGGTATAGTTCAGATCAGCAGGTAACAGACCTGCCCACAATGACCAGCTTCCTGACCGAGTCCCAGACTGTGTTTAAGATGTGTTTGTGGTCTAAAATTACACCGTCACAGAATCTGCACTTAACCTGTACTGGAGTGTTTCTCATCTGGCTTTGCTGAAACAACTGTCTGATGTGAGCATGGCAGTCACATGCCTTTAAATCATGTTACCCAGATGTAAAATATAGAAGGACAAGAGCAGTGGGCCTAAAACTGAGCCTTGTGGAACACCAAATTTAGCCACAGAGTTTCACTGTTCATACGTCGCTGTTTATATCTACTACCTAGTAGTGATTGGTCAAGCTGTGTTATGTAGAGCTGATATTCTGTGAGGGCAGTGGTTTGGACTTTGCCCCTGGGATCAGAAGGTCCCAGGCCGGGGCTGAAGTAACCCCTGAGTAAAGTACCGTCCCCCCTTCACTGCTCCAGGGCGCTGCTGCATGGGTTAAACTGAGAGGTCACATTTCGTGGTGGTGCACTGTGTGCTGTGGTGTGTTTACAATGACAAAATGGTCACTTTCACCCCCACCTCTCTCTGAGAGCCCACAACCTGCGCTATTTCCTGCAGATACAGTTGTGCTCATAAGTTTACACACCCAGAGAGAATGTATGATTTCTTAACCATTTTTCATAGAATATGAATAATAACTTTTCTTTCACTCATGGCTAGTGTTTGGCTGAAGCCATTTATTATCAATTAACTGTTTTTACTCTTTTTTAAAATCACAATCACAACACAAACTACCCAAATGACCCTGATCAAAAGTTTACACACCCCAGTTTTTAATACAGTGTGTTGCTCCTTTTATCATCAGTTACAGCTTGTAGTATTTTGTGGTAGTTGTGAATGAGGCTCTTTATCTTCTCAGACAGTAAAGCTGCACATTCTTGCTGCAAAAATCCTCCATTTCCTGTAAATTCTTGGGCTGTTTTGCATGAACTGCATGTTTGAGGTTCTCCTCCCCAGAGTGGCTCAATGATACTGAGGTCAGGAGACTGAGATGACCACTCTAGAACCTTCACTTTATTTTGCTGTAGCCAATGACAGGTCTTCTCCTTGTGTTTTGGATCATTTTCATGCTGGAATGTCCAAGTTCGTCCCATGTGCAGCTTTGGGTTGATGAGTGAAAAATTTCCTCCAGTATTTTTGGATAAACAACTGCATTCATCTTGTCATCAGTTCTGACCACATTTCCTGTGCCTTTGTACCTCACACATCTCCAAATCATCAGTGATCCACCACCATGTTTCACAGCAGGAATGTGTAGCTTTCATCATAGGCCTTGTTGACTCCTCTCCAAATGTAGCGTTTATGGTTGTGATCAAAACGTTCGATTTTAGTCTCATCATCCAAATGACTTTGTGCCAGAAGGTTTGAGGTTTGTCTCTGTGCTGTTTGACAGATTTTAAGTGAGAAAACTTTGTGGCATTTGTGTAGTAATGACTTTCTTCTGGCAACTCGACCATGCAGCTCATCTTTCTTCAAGTGCCCTTTTATTGTGCACATTGAAACAGTCACACCACATTTTTTCAGAGTCCTGTATTTCACCTGAAGTTATTTGTGGGTTTTCTTTGCATCCTGAACAATTTTCCTGTTGTGACTGAAATATTAGTTGGTCGATCTGACCATGGTTTGGTTTCAACAGAACCTCTAATATTCCAATTCTTAGAGTTTGAACACTGCTGATTGGCATTGTCAATTCTTTTGATATTTTCTTATATCTGTTTCCTGTTTCAACTACCTTTTCCTGCAGATCCTTTGACAATTCTTTTGTTTTCCCCCATGACTTATAATCTAAAAACATCAGTGCAGCACTGGATGACAGATGTGAGGGTCTGTCAGGAGTCCAGAAACTAATTGACTTTTATACTCACCCACTAATTACAATAAAACAGATCACAGGTGAAGATGTTCCTTTAATAACCATTCAAACCTGTTTGTGTAAAGTTGTGTGTATGTTATCAGTCCAAATCACCAGGGTGTGTAAACTTTTGATCAGGGTCATTTGGGTAGTTTGTGTAGTCATGCTGATACATGATTGGGTGCGCAGTTGCATTCAGAAGTTACATGGTTTTGAATGTTCAATGTTAGCATGTTATTAGCTCTGGTTTTCAGGGGGTATTGCTAAAAGGTGGGCGGAGCTGTATCTAGCCACAGAGTTTGGTGAGGGTGGGGGTCATGCCTGTGGAGCAAAGATGGTCAGCCTAAACTTGGGGGTTCTACAGTTGTGGATGGAATAACGGGCAGTGCAGGGGATTTGAGGGTTGTACTCATTCTCGGTGAGAGATCTTGTAGTGTGAACACTCAGGACGCAGATCAGTCGTATGATTGTGTGTGAGACTCACTTCAGAGTGTGAACACTGTAGAGTCTGTGGAGGACGGTGGTGTGATCAGGACATTCACTATCTTCACCAGTACTGTCTCTGTATTATGGTGAGGTCTGAACTCGGGCTGCAACATTTTCTGAAAGTTGTTTCTGTGTGAAACTGAGCGTAGCTGCTTTGCTACGGCCTTTTCTAGAAGCTCTGAGGTAAAATTATTTGGCCGATAGTCAGAATGGCATGGAAAATGGACATGAGAAGACCTGGAGGAGTGTGGATGCCTCCACAGATGGACTAAAGTACCTAACTTAAGTGAAAGTACAGACACCACTAGTCAAATGTTGCTCCAATACAATTGAAAGTCGTACAGTCACATTTTACTGAAGTGAAAGTACTGAAGAAATTGCTTCCAAAAGTACTTAAGTATTAAAAGTATATCTTTCACTGCACTGATGATTTATTGCTGCAACATTTACAATACCTAATGCATTTAGACTTCAGTAAACGTTGTTGTTGGACTAGCTGCATTTTACACGTGATCATTAAGCGTTAAATTTAGTAGAGACTAGCAGCGGATTGGCCGATCAAATCCACAGAGCGTGATTTCACTGGCCATACTTCACACAGTAACGGTAATATTACTTATTATTGATTTCTAAAACTCACAACTTAATTGCAAACTTTTAATTGTAGCTAATGAACAACTTTGCTTCCGTAGATTAGATGGCGAGTTATTTTTAATGCTGCGATAGTTTGTTTTAGACAAACATGGCAAACACAATATGTAAACTTAAACATTGTGAAGAGTCTCCATCTCCTTCCATTCTCCCACCACTGATCAACCGCGTTTGAGAAAAGTTACAGTGAACAAGTGTGATATAAAAATCTGCTAAAAAACAATCACGTTCTAGAAAAGTGAGAACTGAAGGTAACAAATAGCGAGAGCCTTGATAGAAATGTAGTGAAGTAAAAAGTACGGTTTTGTCTTTCAAATGTAGTGAAAGTTACCCAAAAAACCACTTTTTTACACAAGTACACATACTCAAACTGTACTTGAGTACAGTACTCAAGTAAATGTACTTGGTTATCGTCCACCTCTGGCTGTGGAGATGGTCTGGTTAAAAGTGTTCCACCCTCAGAAAATCCAGCTGGACTGAATGAAGTGTAAAGTTTCTGGGAAAAATTACTTTTCATTCCAAACCGTTTATCCATTTTGGGTCTTGGGGAAGCTGGAACCGATCCCAGCTGACTATGAGCCCTGGGTAGGGTTTAACCTGGACAGGAGGCCAACCCATCACACGGAGACAGACCCAGGACCTTCTTGCCATCCTGCTTGGAAAGAATGAATGCAGAATGTATATACATACAGCGCTGGAAATACGCATTTCTGATTTTTTTTCCCTAAATCTAAAGTCTGTGCATCTGTGGGTTTCAAACACAAGCAGAGCTCACTTCCCTTACTGAGCTACTGATGAGGTGATCTCCTGAATCACATTGGATTTAACCAGGAAATCTAATCTTCTGGCAGTAGGAGTCTGATTGGATGAACAGAATGTCTGAATTCTTTTAGTACTGTTATTTAAAACGGAGTTTAATCTGATTTCTATACATTATTCAAGGTCTGAAAACACTTGATCTGTACTGTTATAGTGAGCAGTTTTTTTCCGGAGGTGCGTTCACTTTTATGTGGAATTCTGGAGATGTTGTCAGTGGTTTATGGAATAAAACAAATGTTCCTCAAACACAGTTATACATAGTAAAGCCAGAGAAACTGTTTTTTTTCTTTTGAGAGCTGTGTTTAAGAAATTACATCCAAAATTGTATTTAAAATGGCAATTTTCTTTTATGGTGATGTCTTCCCAGCGTCATACCAGCTTTTTAACGTCATCAGTAAAAACAGGAAATACTGTGCATCGCCGCTTTCACATCATCATCATCATCATCATCATCAGATGAGTCTTCTTCACCCTAAAGCTTCTTTGAGCATGGGGTTTCTGGTTGTGAGTCTGGGAGATGTGGGGAGTCTCTGGAAGTGGTGGTGGTTGATACCTTCACCGTTTCTAACGTGAGGAGAAGTGAGGAAACCTTCGGGAAGTTGTTTGTGTGCGTTTGAATGAATAAACGGGACGTGTTTCTGTCCTCAGGTACGTACATCAGGACCAACGATGGGAGGATCTTTGCCATCCGCTCTGGAAAGATGAGAACCGGAGAGGGAGGGGCCCATGCATCTAGAGGTGTGTCATCAGTGCAGCTACTATCAATACATTCTGACTGACTTTCTCTCTTTCTCGACTTCTCTCACTCCCTCTCTCTCTCTTTGTTTTCTCTTCTGCTGTACGGTCATTTCCTTTTTTTTACTCCCTGTTCCCCCAACCACATCCAGATAGACCTTTAAAAGCTGTGCAAACCTGCCGTAAGGTGCCCCCCAGTGCTGATATAGTGCCTTTAGACCAGGGGGTCAGCACAGGTCTCCCTGACCAAGCGAACCTGAATCAACTCACCTGTGCTGGTCACCCACCCTCCATAACCTGCCTTACACTATATATTCTACCCAATATTGGATAGAGGGGTAAAGGTCCCCCAGCACTGGTCTGTGGAGCACTCTTAAAGTGTGAGCTTCCCTACTAACTCTCTCTCTCTCTCTCTCTCTCTCTCTCTCTCTCTCTCTCTCTCTCTCTCTCTCTCTCTTTCAGACCCTGGTTTTCTCCTGCGCTCCGTCAGTAATGGTCGAGCATCTCCCTCTGAGTCAAAACGCCTGAGTCCAGACTCGGTTCAGCAGGTTTCTCCCTCAGACAGTCCGGACCTGCTGGGGGACCTGGGCCGCTACACCAGTGAGACCGATGCTGTTGCCATGGGTGACAGCAGTCTGTTGCCCTTGGATGCAATGGAACCGGCAGGTCCAGATAGGCCGGCCCAGCAGAGCCAGGGTCAAGCCAGGCAGCTGAACAACGACGTCCTTGGCGGTCCCGGCTCTGCCCCCACCTTGGGCATCCAGAGCCTGAAGAGGAAGATAATTGCAGAAAACAGAACGTCCAAGCGAACCTCAGCAGCGAGTGGAAGTTCAGGGAATTACACAGGATTTCCTCTGAGCAGCAGCTTCACGATGCCCTCCATGGGCCTTCATCCAGCCCTGTTGGGCGCTTTGGGTCACATGACCCCTCCCATCCTTGGTGGGACCAGCCGATCTCACTTCCTGCCTCAAGCGGGACAGACGCTGGCCGATTTGCATACCATATTCCCCAATGACACCTTGGGCTCCTCCCATTCCTCTACTCCCAGCACAACCACCCTAACTCCTTCCACCTCTGCACCTTCTTCGTCGTCCTCGGCATCTTCCTCTCTGAATCCCTTCCTCTTTAACCCCAGCATGGCCAGCATGCTGACTGGTTTTCCAATGCCGTTCGGTCAGTCTCTTCTCCCAGACTCTTCTAGAATATTCCCCAACTCCTCCCTGCACTCAGGGGGGACTCTTTCTTCAGGCCCGACCGGCTCCTCCTCTTCTGCCGCAGCTACGTCCAGCTTCCTTTCATCTTCTAGCCTGCTGGGGGCAGCACTGAGGCGGCCAGACACACACCCCTCCCTCGCGGAAAATGGGGGAAGCAGTTCGGACGATGACGTCATTGAGGTGACCGGCCAGTGATGCGCTGCGATTGGCTCCATGAATGGAGGACCCTGATTGGTCTGTACGGGAACTGTGGGTTTGACTCGTATAAATGGGGGTCTCTTGAGTACGGGACCAGAACATGAGCTTCCACCGATTGGAAATGGATCTCCTGCCTTCATGACAATGACCGGAACGCAGCGTGACCGTCTTTACTGGCCTGTCGCGTATGTGAAAGGTACATTTCGAGATATTTCGATGTTTGATAGAACTTAATGTAGCATCACTTGGATCGACGGAACATAATGTGACTTTCTTTTTCTTTTCTTTTTTTAAAGATCATGTATGTGCTACCTTTTGTAAAGGGTGGACCTGCTGTATACTCCGAAAGTGGGTTTTGACCATTTCACACCACCATGAGCAAAAACAAGCAAACGGTATAAGGGACAGGGGGTGATGACGGAAGCCATTTTTATTTGCTTTTTGTTAAGATTAGAGGAAAAATAAACATGAAACTTAAAGAATGTAACTTCACGTTAGCCATTGGAGCCTTGTGGTGGAGGGTAGTTGGCGTTTAGTTATTATTGTTATTAGCCTTATATGACATGTGGTATGTTCTCCTGTAGCAGTTAAAATCGTCCTTTTTCTCGCTCCACACACCGAAAATTGTTACCTTTAAATTACTGTTACCTCTTGCAAGCCCCGCCCCCCTCAGATGTTTGGACTTGTCAGGCTTTAAGAGCACTTGGTTCCTGTAGGATGTGTGCATAATTTAGTCTGTACCATCCATCCGTGTTTGGACTGCGAATGCGACCAAAGTGTGAATCCATGTGGAATATTCTGAGTGTCCATGTTCATGCCGACCCCTTCTATCCTTGCTGTTTGATCGACAAGTCCCTCAGCCAATCACGTTTCATTCTCAAAACCCATCTGCGCACTTCCCCTTAAGCCCCGCCTGCCACTGCTGTCTTATTGGCCGGTGCCCATGTCAGTCTTTCTTTCTTTGTTAATTGGCCGATATCTGTACGTTTTTTCTTATGGAACTCTACTTTTCTTTGATATAGCACATTTTTGTATCTTTTTTTTTGGTAACGTATCAATGGAGGCATAACTTTTTCACTTGATGTATTGTTTTACCAGAATTATTTATTTATAATGGTTCATTAATTTACTTTTTATTTTTGTACTTTTTTTTTTTTTTTAAGTAATCCTTGTTCATTACCAACAAGAATGCTGACGGAGGTTTAAGTTGCTTTTTTGTTTTTTTTACTTCTTTTTTGTGTTTTTCTGGCGACCAGTATCTGTGACGGATCCACACACACACACACACACACACAAACTCTGTACAGGCAGAGATGGAGATTCATCAGCTCTTGTATTTAGGAAAAGAGTAAAATGACATTGTATTATTTAATGTTGTTTTAACAGAAAATAAACTTTTTTTTTCTTGCTGTATTAAAATAGTGTATTTTCTTTATACACTGCGTGTGAATGGAAAATGGTTAAAGCATTTGCCACTTTGGTGCCACCTTTATCAGAACCCACTGTAGCCTAGCAATGGATAGTTTCTACCTTTTGCCTTCCTAAAAACTAGGACGGAGTAACCATCGGATACCTTGGCTTTGGATATCGATACAGAGTAACCTTCGAATACCTGGGATTTGGATATCGATGCCGAGTAACCATCGGATACCTGGGCTTTGGGTATCGATACAGAGTAACCATCGGATACCTGGGCTTTGGGTATCGACGCCGAGTAACCATCGGATACCTGGGCTTTGGGTATCGAGGCCGAGTAACCATCGGATACCTGGGCTTTGGGTATCGACGCAGAGTAACCGTCGGATACCTGGGCTTTGGGTATCGACGCCGAGTAACCGTCGGATACCTGGGCTTTGGGTATCGATACAGAGTAACCATCGGATACCTGGGCTTTGGGTATCTATACCGAGTAACCGTCGGATACCTGGGCTTTGGGTATCTATACCGAGTAACCGTCGGATACCTGGGCTTTTGGTATCTATACCGAGTAACCATCGGATACCTGGGCTTTTGGTTAGGGCTGGGCAATATATTAAATGTATATGAGATGTATCTGCTTGTTTCACATGTGATGTAGTAAATGACTATATCGTGACCATTGAGCATAAATTCTAACGTTATTGTAAAACAGAATGTACTTCACTTTAAAATTTTTGCTTTTCTGCCCCGTCAAAGTGGACAACTCGCTCCCCCGTCTATCCAGAGAACTCTCCTAGTGCATGTGCATTTTGTACTTAACTAACACCAGAGAGAAGCGAATCTGAGGAAACCAGTGAAAGCCAATGCAACTTCAGACCTTAATTGTACATGGAGGTGGATGAATTGGTTCCAAAGAAAAACAGCACTGGTTCTGTTACTTGACAGGTTTGAATATCGCATGGATGATGTTTAGCAAAAAAAGCGTTATCTGCAAAGTTTGCCACAAGTCCATCACCACACAAGGTAGCAGAACCACAAACTTGTTTCATCATTTGAAAATCCACCCACTGCAAAACGAAGAATGCCTCAAATTTCGTATGTCCACATCTCCACCTACACCAAAGAATTCAGAACCAGCCCAGAGGCAAATCACTCTGGCTGCTTCGTTTGCTAAATCAATCCCATACGAGAAAAAAGTGCAAAATGGAAGGAGATCACGACTGTTTAAAAAAAAAAAAAAAAACCCCAACATATTGACAAGCATATGGTCCCAATTAGTATGGTGGAATTCAACCAGTCCCCATTCAAAGGGTATTTAGTAGCAGTGGTAATGTAGTTACATGCCACTGGGCATCACTCAAGCCAGAAGCTGATGACAGACTTGTCAAAACCTCAAAAGAACTTGTTACTAATTGCTTGTTATGAAGTTACAATTTTCAAATTTATAGAGTTGCACCACAACGAAATTTGTCCTCTGCATTTAACCCATCACTCGTGCACACAAACTTTGCTCAAGGGTTCCTCAGTGGTGCCCAGGCTGGGACTTGAACCTGCGACCTTCGGTTCTCAGGGGCAGAGTCCTAACCACTAAGCCACCACACACACTGGTCCCCTTAAGAGTAGAGGAAGTGTTTCCAATAAAATGGCCACAAGAGTAAGCCTCTCCCACAAGTACAATTTAGAAATAATTTTTTATTACATACATTACATTGATCATGGAATAAGGAAATAATCTCTTCAGTCCGAACAGGAATGAATCACCAAATGGTCAAAGGGCATTGCTGCCAAAGGTTTAAGGTCACTTCAAATTGCACTTAATATTCATGAAAAAAACACAATTATTCACATCGGTCCATGGAGGCACGGATCTGTTTCAATCCTATTAGAGTACAGATCTGATACCTGGGCTTTGGGTATGGGCAGATACAGATTACTGATCCAATACCTGGGCTTTGGGTAACAATACTGAGTACTGATCCAATACCTGGGCTTTGGGTAACAATACTGAGTACTGATCCAATACCTGGGCTTTGGGTAACAATACTGAGTACTGATCCAATACCTGGGCTTTGGGTATGGGCAGATACAGATTACTGATCCAATACCTGGGCTTTGGGTATGGGCAGATACAGATTACTGATCCAATACCTGGGTTTTGGGTAACAATACTGAGTACTGATCCAATACCTGGGTTTTGGGTAACAATACTGAGTACTGATCCAATACCTGGGCTTTGAGTATCAATACTAAATACCGATCCAATACCTGGGCTTTGAGTATCAATACTAAATACCGATCCAATACCTGGGCTTTGGGTATCAATACTAAATACAGATCCGATACCTGGTCTCTGGGTATCAATACTAAATACAGATCTGATACCTGGGCTTTGGGAATGGGCAGATACATAGTACTGATCAAATACCTGGGTTTTGGGTATCAATACTGAGTACTGATCCAATACCTGGGTTTTTGGTATCAATACTAAGTACTGATCCAATACCTGGGTTTTGGGTAACAATACTGAGTACTGATCCAATGCCTGGGTTTTGGGTAACAATACTGAGTACTGATCCAATGCCTGGGTTTTGGGTATCAATACTAAATACCGATCCGATACCTGGGCTTTGAGTATCAATACAAAATACCCATCCGATACCTGGTCTCTGGGAATCAATACTAAATACCCATCCGATACCTGGTCTCTGGGAATCAATACTAAATACCGATCTGATTCCTGGTCTCTGGGTATCAATACTAAATACCCATCCGATATCTGGGCTTTGAGTATGAGCCGAGCTCCAAGTTCTGATTCAATACCATTGTTTAATTTAAAGCTGTGTGAAACTGGCATAATATTTTATTTGTAGTACATATATAAATCTGTTACATTTTTCTTATTAAAAGAATTTTACACCAGCACCTAGAATTAGTTAGCGCACACGTACGCAAACATAGAACAACAGAATTGAACTGACCAGCCTCACGGATCAGCCCACTGTCACGATACCTGATCCAGAGATTTGACCCGATATCAGACCAGTATCAGTATCGCATCAATACATTCCCATCCATGATAGATTTTCTGTTCTGTTTCCACCCTGATCATGTAAACAAGTTACAGAAAATATCAGTAATGTCTCATCTACATCATGAATATATATTAAATTCATATTTATGTATAATTTTCATTTTAAAAACATCTGATTTAATGGTAACAATCCATAAAAAGTCCTCAGTTCTAGGAAACACCTTTAACTCTTTAAAACCTTTACAGAGACTTTTCATATTCATATCTCATTTACATAACCTGAAACCTGTTTAGGGTTCTAGGTTCCAATGCACTGATGGTTTAAGCTTTTCACCTCGGCTGATTAGAAATGGCAGTAAAAATATATTGTGTAGTATTGCAATATTTTTGGTTTGTATGTATTGATACAGTGGCACAGAGTATTTATGTTTATCAAAATTCATTTTGGTATTTAACAGTCCACAACGTGGCTCCAACCTGGTTGTCTTCTTGTGTAAATTGTAAAAGAAGTCAAAGTGGGAGAGACGACTGCAGAGACTCCTATATGGAACACACTACGTGCTTTGTTCTGACATTCCTTGGAAAATGTGGGAAATCGCCTACCAGGACCATACAGGCAGTAAATACAGTCAAACCTCGTTAGCTCGCCCCTATTGGACCAGGCCATAAATTTGAGAGGTGGGGTTGGTGAGCCATCGTAATGGATTGAGAAGTGAAGACCTGCACTTTGTCATGTGTTTGACCATGAAATGACGTAGCCGACCGTCTGAGTACTGAACATCGTTAGAATCCTACTTCAGCTCCAAACTGTTTGCTCTTTTTTACGTAAAATAGCACCAGTTATGGTCACATTTTGTGATCTAGCAGATGAAATCCACATTCCCAGCGCTGCTTCAAGCTTAGCATTCTTATCCAAACAAGCGTTTTCACTTGCTTGAGACGTTCCGCCATTTTAGATTTTGGCTGAGAAAATGTCGTCACTTAGCTCCAGGCTGATGGACTCGAGCAGTAAAAACAGTCAGTGATTTCCTGCTGCGTCTTTGTCCAGTTATTGCCACCACAGATGCAAATTTCTTTTTTTTGCTCATCAGTCAGAGAACGCAACTTTCCTTTACCAGACATTCTGAGTCTAATTCACAAACTTGGAATGGAAGCTGGTTAGCACATTAGTGGAGGCAGAGCATGGACAGAACCAACCAACCAGCCGTCAAACAGCAGGGTTTCTTGTGTTGATTGGTCCAGACACCAACCAGACCGAGGATGAATCAGTGATTGGTCCATCATACGTTAGTGTCGCCCACCAGCAGCAGCAGCAGCAGCAGCAGCAGACCTATAGAATTAGCATGACTGAGCGAGTTCTAGGCTACATAGCTAACACAGACCCAAGTTCGGCTATAGAGCTTTAGATGGAGAAATGTATTCACCTGACACTTTGCACGTTGTTGTGAAGGCGAGAAGTGAGGTTGGCAACTTAAAGTAAATAACGTGGAAGGAAATCTGTTCTGCCTTTTATGGCGAGAGTTGGGTTTGGTGAGATAACGGGGTTTGACTGTAGTCTGGATTTTCTAAAAGTTGTTTCAGATGAGTGTCGTTACACACATGCACCGGAATCAAACATTTGAATACAAAAGAGAAGGTGTTTCATGAAATCTTTCAACAGTTTTTATCTTGTCACTGAAATGCGGTTTCTGGCCTTGTCCACACGAGGCCAGTGTTGGTGAAAATTTAGCTTTTCCTCTTTGTTTTTTTTTTCCGTCCACAAGTAAAAATTGCTTTTAGTCCCTGAAAACAATTTTATTTCCTTTGAAAAAACTTCCAAGGTGAATATGTCGCCTTTTTGCGTTTAAATGAAGATTTTCTTCAAACCTGTATGACTTCATCTCCTTGGACGTTGCACTGTGGGGCATGTTTAACATTCGGCTACTGGAGACTCAACACCCCACCAAGGCTTCTGATTGGTGGACTGGTTTAGGCTTATAGTGCCACATTTTGCTTTGGCATTTGACCAAATTTGACAACATTTTTGTCTTTGTGAGAACAGAGATATTTTCAGAACGGTGCTCTGGACGGGATTTTAAATAAAATTAAACAAAAACTAAAAAATAATTTTCTAGCTACATGTGGACGGGGCCTGTGCTGTTTTGTATCAATGTGGAATGTTAGAATAGCTGAACCTTGAGGCCTTGTTTTCTTGAGAGCAGCAAGTCATGCGGGATCAGAAACCACATAAGCAAGTCTGTTAGAGATTACTGAACACGTGCCACGCAGGGTCTTAGTACTGCAGACGTTTCTTGGCTATGTAAGCATTGGTGACCTGGCTCATGACCACTAGGACTGCCAGCGTGGGGCAAAAAGCAACAAAGTACCAGGTGTACCCACTTACGATGCCCGTGAACCAGCTGGAGCAGGTGCCCAACAGCAGACTGGCACTGCCCAGCAGATAGGTCAGAAGTCCAGAGGCGGCGTGGTAACGCTTTAGCTTGGCCAGGGACCAGCCTTTAGCCAGTTTGTGGTACAAAAGAGGGAGTGCACCCATCGACTGGACCAGGACCCCAAACACGGTCACTGCTCCGATCAGCCCGTGCCAGGTGGTGAAGTGAGGTTTGTCATTCAGGTGTTTGTTGTAGAAGATGGTGACCAGGCCGGCCATGGCACAGCAGACACACAGACTCTGCAGGATCCAGTGCAGACGAGCTTTGGTCTGGTGCTTCAGCTTAGCCAGCGGAGACGAGTGCTGAGAGAAGAGCAGGATAGCCTCGGTCATGAGGAAGGAGAACTGAGAGAGAGAGAGAGAGAGAGAGAGAGAGAGAGAGAGAGAGAAGAAAGAAGAAAGCCGGTTCCATGTGTATAGTGAACACCCTATCACACACAGCGACCTTTAACCTCATCCACATAAGGAGCAGTGGCAGCCATCAACACCACCCGAGGAGCAGTGTAGCGGGTCGGTACCTTATTCAGAAGTTCCTCAGTGGTTCCTGGGCTGAAATCTGAACCTGTGAGCTTCTGATCACAAGGGATGAGGTCGCAACCACTAGGTATCACTGACCCTGATCTGCTTAAATACGCCCCTCAGTCAAACTGGGTCATTCCCTCTCCATATGTAGAGACACTGACACAAGTATAAGCTCTAGGTCGGGCATTACCCTCTAGGTTTGGGTGGTAAGCTCTAGGTCGGGCATTACGCTCTAGGTTTGGGCAGTAAGCTCTAGGTCAGGCATTATGCTCTAGGTTTGGGCTGTAAGCTCTAGGTCAGGCATTATGCTCTAGGTTTGGGCTGTAATCTCTAGGTCTGGCATTACGCTCTAGGTTTAGGCAGAAAGCTCAATGCCTGGCATTACACTCTAGGTCTGGGCAGTAAGCT
>JBBIGC010161760.1:0-16579 GCA_037576955.1 Lepidarchus adonis
AGAGAGAGAGAGAGAGAGAGAGAGAGAGAGAGAGAGAGAGAGAGAGAGAGAGAGAGAGAGAGAGAGAGAGAGCTCTACCTGGGGTGATCTACTTTTGGCTTCAAACGCTCTTGTCCCTCTGGTTATGACAGGTTGCTAAGGACACTGCACTGTTGCTGAAAGCCTTTATTCAGGGTGTAGGCCCAAGGCCGAAGGTCACGTCATGCTGTACTGTGCTATTGACCTCATGTATGTGATTACTGCACATCCCCACAGCACAGCATGACCTCAAGTGTATTATTGTGATTCTACCTTTTTTTCTCAACTTTGCAAAAGGGTTTTTCATGCACTTCAGTTCCAATAAGAGAAATAATTCCCGTCTACAGCTGCTGCATATTAATGCTATTAACATTTACATGTGCAGCAATGGATAGATGGTCTTATCCAGAATGATATACACAGATGCTGTTAATGTATCTCATGAATTAATTGAACAATTGCTTAACTGCAGTATTTAAGGTGGGACACAAGATTTTTCACTTGGGTACGTTGGGTGGTAAATCAGACACAAAAGTGGGTTTATGTTTGAACACCCTCATTCAAATGACATTAAATATGACTTTGTTCTGCATAATTTCTATCTATTTGCTGCATTTAAAATATTAAACATATAAAAACAAATGCGTTTCACATATTTTTTAAAACTATATTACATTTTAAAAGATGTTTTTTTAAAAAACTATTACATGATGCTGTTCTTGTTATAGTTGTACTCACACTTTTTTTTTACTTTTTACAGTCTTGTATACTAAGCTTTGAAACAGCAATGATACAGAACAAGTTCTCAATTATGTCTGTCAGCTTTTACCTAAACGTTAAAGAATATTAGGGGTGTGTCTTCTTTGGTTTGAAAAAGCCCATATTAAACATCTCTGAATGCTTTATACTCTTTGCATAAAGTTTTATTTGTTATAAGTATAACCAGGATATAAATAAACTCCCAATTGCATTATCTGTGATGAGGCAGAATAAATACTTTGTAAAACCTGGTTTTACAAGTTGTTGAGCATGAATTACCATCTAAATCAAAATGTCATTAGTGTAGAATTGGCACTATTAAATTTTTGTAGGTTTTAAATAATGGTAATTTAATTCTGGGAGTCACATCTTGTTTTTTGGGGGTTTTTTTATGCATTAAAATGGCATTTACTTTGAAATATGAAGGGCAGATGGATTTATCTTGTTTTTGCAATTTTTAGTCACTAATTAGTGACAATAACAACTGTGATTATACATCATCATCTTACAGTGCAATGACTTAAGGTTGTATTAGTGTTCATGCAATAACACTGCCTGCAACCCACAGGAAACAAATCAAAATTTACATGAAAATATATATATAATATAATATAATATAATCAACAGTCTTACACTATTTATTCTGTAATATTACAATAAATAATACAATTATTTGTTATTTTCACACCAATTCATACCAATCATGAGGAAAGCTTAATACAAAGTGAATAAACGATGCAGAAAAAATTACAAGAAGCCCTTAATAAAATCCTAATATCAGATGCTTAAAGTGAAGTGTTGTTAAAGCAAAAATCACAGTCCACAGAATGAACTTTGTGGAAATCTTGTGTGAGCTGTCAGTTTAGCATCACCCGGAAAAAAAGAAAAAAAAAAAATCAGACAAGACTGATCATAAATATTGGCGTGTTGTCACAGCCCCAGGCTTTTTGGGCAGTGAGCCGCGTGTGCAGAATGCTTAGCTTCTATAATGCATCACTGTTCACTTACTTTGAAAGGGAAAAATAATCCAAAGTTTTACTTTATCAATATCTCAGAAATTAAGGCAACATTCCTCCTTTTACTGGCCCAGAAAGAGAAGTTAATAAGTTATGGTTATTCATAATTAAGTCATCAGCGGTTTCAGTTATGTCACCCCACCCCCTTCCCCCAATAAAAGACCCCCCTCTGTGATAAATTCAACTTTGTCTTAGTACGTCTGACATTTGAGTCCACTTTTGTTCACTTATTCATATTCAAATGGCGCCATGAATACTTGTACAAACTCTAATTTCATTAAATATGTCAAATATCTCATAACTGGGATGCTTTATTGTAGGAATGTCCACATGGATTTTGTTCACTGTAAGTTCTTTCTTTAAAAATCCACAAAGCTCATGCAGATAAAGTCTTTTGCTTGTTCATCAAGGCCACAGTCGGTCACACTTGGTTTCACTGGCCTTGCTCTTCACCTGCTTGGAGTTCTACTGTGCAATCATGCCCCCTAGTGGCCTATACAAGTCTACACAATGAAGGGGAATGGGCCTTCAAAGCTCTCTTTTTAAAGAATAAAGACAAAATTACAAAAGTTACAGCCAGAGACAAAGCACCAGAAATTCTACAGTAACAAAGAAAGAGTTGTCTTAAAATATTTCTGTGACGCAAGACAATGCCAATGAGAAAACAATACAAATTTAAAGGAGAATTATGAATATGGAATATAGCTTAAACAGAAGTATTCTTTTAAACTATATAAACTATAAACTATATATAAACATTCTTTATACTGTCTTCACTAATGTTGCAAACTGATAAAGCTATATATATATATTATCTGCACATTTTGTACACACACTGGAAAAAAAAGTGCTTGGTGTTTGAGTTCTTGTTTTATTCCATAAATCACTGACAACATTCCCTCTAATTCTAATGCACTTCCAGTAATTAACTGAAGAAAAAAAAATGGTCAATCTACCAAAAAGATCAAGTATTTTCACACCCTGAATAACGCACAGATGTTAAAATGAACTGTAAGTAACAATACTAATGTCTAAACATTTGAAAATAATTCAGAAATTCTGTTTATCCATTCAGATTGCTCCTACTGCAAGAAGGAAGTGATTATTTTTATACATTTCCTCTTTAAATCCAATGTGCTTCGGGTCTTTTTTTCCAGAGCTGTATTACAATGGAGGAAAACATTATTTTACCCCTTGCTGATTTTGTATGTTTGCCCACTGACAAAAAAAAGAAAGAGTCTATTATTTTCTTAATTGGCTTATTTGAAGATAGAGATAGAGATAGAAAATAAAATAATAAAATGTAAAATATCACATTATATCAAATATATAAATTGATTTGCATTTCATTGAGTGAAATAAGTATTTGATCCCCTAACAAAACAAGACTTGGTACTCGGTGGAAAAATCCTTGTTGGCAAAGTACAGACGTCAGACGTTTCTTGACCAGGTTTATGCACATAGCACTCCTCTTTGCAGACCAGCTGTAAATCATTAAGGTTTCCAGGCTGTCACTTGGCAACTTGAAGCTTCCGCTCCTGCCGTAGGTTTTCTATGGGATTAAGGTCTGAAGACTGGCTAGGCCACTCCTTTCTTGCCTTGGCTGTTTGCTTTGTCGTGTTGAAAGACCATCCAGTTTCAGTGTCCTGGCAGAGAGAAGGAGGTTGTCACTCAAGATTTATGGTATGTGGCCTCGTCCATCGTCCCATCAATGCGGTGAAGTTTTCCTGTGCCTTTAGCGGAGAAACATCCAAAAGCAAAATTTTCCACCTCCATGTTCGACAGTGGCGATGGTGTTCTTGGGTCATAGTCAGTATTTGCTTTCCTCCAAACACAATGAATTAAGTCTAAAGAGCTGGATTTTGGTCTCATCTGACCACAGAACCTTCTCCCAAGTTCTCTCTGAATCATTCAGGTTTTCACTGGCGAACTTCAGATTTGCCTTCACATGTGCCTTCTTAAGCAGGAGGACTTTGTGGGCATTGCAGGATTATAATCCATTGCATCGTAGTGTGTTACCAATGGTTTTCTTGGTGATCGTGGTCCCAGCTGCCTTGAGATCAATAACAAGTTTCTCCTGTGTAGTTCTAGACTGATCTCTCACCTTTCTCATGATCATCTTCACCCCACGAGTTGAGATCTTACGTGGAGCTCCAGAACGAGGTCGATTGATGGTTTTTTGGTGCTTCCATTTTTGAACAATTGCACAAACAGTTGTGTCCTTCTGACCCAGTTTCTTGCTGATGGTTTTGTAGCCAATTCCAGCCTTGTCCCTGACATCATTAGACAGCTCTTTGGACTTGCTCAAGGTGGAAAGATCGGAGTTTATATGATTGAGTCTGTGGACAGGTGTCTTTTATACAGGTGACAAGTTGAAATTGGAGGAGCTCTCATAACTTTTTATGGTTGTTAGGGGATCAAATACTTTTCACTCAATAAAATGCAAATCCATGTATATTTTTTATATAACAAAAAAATATGTAATATTTCTCATTTTTAAATTGCTGTAAGAATATTAAAAGACCTATCAGGACAGGCTTGTGAAATTTATTTATATAGTGCTTTTTACAGATGTCAACATCTTTACAGAAATTGGGTCTGAGCAAACCAAGGGCAACAGAGGAATGGAACAACAAAGAAACCAAGGCTCAAAAGAGGAACAAATCTTCCTATAGTCAAAAACAATAATGAGGAAAGAGAAAATGGTCTCAGTTTCCAGATCTAGCAGCTAGAAGACTATAGCTTGGAGTAACAGATCCAGGATCTGGATATGAAGCATAAAGTACAGGTAGATAACTGAATAGGTTTGGGACAGGTGATAAGAAGGCCCCAATGATGGGTGATCTGGTGGTGGGACACGAGTGGGTCATCATTTCATAGGGTACAGGTGGACCTTGACAATTGTAATCAGATTAGTAAACTTAGTAAAACAGTAAGTGTTCTGATGTTATTATTGTTATATATAAATATACACATGCATATATTATATTATTATATATATATATTATATATTATATATAAAACACACAGTTTTATGCAAAAGTTTGGACACCCCTTGATAAATAACAGATTTTGGTGATTTTGTAATTAAAAAGATGTAAACACAGTCTCTCTAGGACATGGAAAAAATACACAATATTTTCAGCTAATATTGATGCATAGTTACTTTGTATGCCATAAATTGAAAAAAAAAAAAACATTACAATGTCTTTTTTACAAGGTTTCAGACCTTAATCGGCTCATTAGATCCGATGCATGGCAACATCTGTCATTAGTAAATGTCAACTGGTGCCAATTTCAAAAGTTTACAAATACTGTTTAAACCTTGTGCACACACTTGTGGACACCCATGGGTTCCTCTAAGCCAGGGGTTTTATCTCCAGTACAGTTTGAATCCAGCACCTCCTCAAACACACTTCCTCAGTCTGGCAATTAACAGGTGATTTGAACCAGGTGTGAGGAGGGAAATCCTCAAACTGTGCAGGACACCGGCCTTCCGGGATCGGAGTGTAATACTCTCAAAATGAAAGTTGTTGATGCCCACAATGCAGGAGAAGCTACAAGAAGATAGCAAAGCGTTGTCAGTTTGCAGTTTCCACAGTGAGAAATGTAATGGATTTATTTTTTTGCACAGCACCATAATAATAAGTAATATTATATAATAATATGTTTTTATTTTTACATTTTTGTTCAATTTATGGCATAAAAAATGTAAAGAATGCATTGATGTTTGCTGAAAATATTGTGCATTTTTACAATGTCCAAGAGAGAATGTGTTAAGATATTTTCAATTACAAAATCACTAAAATCTGTTAAAGGGGTGCCCAAACTTTTGCATAAAACATACATACATACCTAATTATGCAAATATTTATATATATACATCATCAATATATCCCAGTTTCACTGTTGCTGTCGCATACTCAATTACGAATCACTACTACTCCGAGTCTTTCTAGGCCACAAGCACATTCAGAGGGGACAAGCATAGTGCCAATGTTTACCAAAGTTACTGCTTACTGGTGAGTTTTTGGAATGGGTCCGCGGGCACCTCATGTGGTCCTTGGGGGCACCATGTTGGTGACCCCTGCCATAGAGAATCTATGGAGAATTATCAAGAGGAAGATGAGACACCAGACCCAACAACGCAGATGACCTGAAGGCTGAGATCAAAGCAACCTGGGCTTCCACCTCAGCAAAGCCACAGGAGGATTTCCTCAGCTGATTTATCAAAATTTTTTTTAACTTTCTTCATTCCATTTTCACCTCCACCCCAACCCCTACTCCAGTCAACAATATTTTTTAATCATGCAACCACACCCCTAATCCTTCCCCTCCTCTGCTTTCATGTGAGTGACCTGTGTCTCTAAAGGTCTGTGCATGGCCTTGGTAGAACTCCATAGGTTCCCTGACTGTGATTGAAAAACATTGCCCCACAAACTGTGCAAGAATGGCATTAGCCTCTGGCTGTAAAACAAAGTCTCAAAATACGCCTCATGTCCAAGCTGGCCAGTTCGGACAGTCCAGCTTTACTAATGAATGGGGCCTCCTGCTGGACCTTTGAAAGGAACCACCAGTAAAATACATCATTTAGGAGACAAAAAGGATAATGAAATGGCTAAAAGATGTATAGAGTTCTTGAACAAATGTAAAATTAATACCAGCCTGAATGATTTGCCTTCCAGCCATTTTATCAGCGGCTTGGATTCTGTTCTCACCCAACGCCGTGGACTGAGTGAGTTTTTTTTGTAATGCGACACTGCATTATACTTCAAATGTTTGGAACAACGTTTCTAGTGACACGAAACTAAATGTGATGAATGAAATGATTCAATTAATTATGCTAGTTATGACTTACATTTTCCAATAATTGAAAACAAATGTGTCATGACTTAATGCCATAGAAGAACCTCTTAAAGAACCTTTTACTAGATCAGTGGTTCTTAACCGGGGTTCGATCGAACCCTAGGGGTTCGGTGAGTCGGTCTCAGGGGTTCGGCAGAGCCGCGGAGGTGTGGACACGCGAATTATCATGTAAATTCGTGATGACGCCCCGCTTGGCCATTACTGGCTGCAGATGATCATGCTACACTGTTTGGCCAATCAGGTGCTGTGGGGAATTTAGCGCTCAGTAGTCAACGTGTGACTGTCGTGGTAGTACTCAGTGTGATTTGTTTGTTAATATTTTAATCCATACTAACTATGTCGGGCAAAAGAAGAAAGTGGTCAGACGAATATGTAGAACATGGATTCACATGTATCACAGAACGTGATGGAGTGAGTGTTCTATCTGCAGGATTTGCAACTCTAGTCTCACACCAGCAGAATTGTGTTGGTTTTGTTCTTTGAACAAGGTGATGCTCATGCACGGCTCATTTTGTGAACCAGTAAAAAAACATATCTATGTCTTGAATTTGAAAAAAATCATAATTTATGTTTCACTAAAGAGGGGTTCGGTGAACGCGCATATGAAACTGGTGGGGTTCGGTACCTCCAACAAGGTTAAGAACCACTGTACTAGACGGTTTTTTGGTGGAGAAATTCCCAGTCCTGGTTGTGAACCTCCCCATTCCATGTTTTAGTACTACTCAAATTCAACCACTTTACCCAATGAAAGGTTTAATCAAGCTGATTGTATTCATAAAAAATTACAGTTACCTTTGTATTTTTATCATAAGATGAATGTTATTTTGTGTCACTGTCTCAACTTAAGCAAATTCTTCAGGGACAATAAAGTTTTTCTGATTCTGATTCTGAAGCTGATTAGTCAGATCAGGTGTGTTTGGAGTGTGAAAAATCCTAAAATGTGAATCTAAAACTCTAAAAATGTGCAGAGTAGTGGCCCAACAAGAACCATTATTGTAAATTACATGTCAGAGTGATGAACCTATTTAAAAGCCCACACAAGGTAAAGGCTTTAAAATTTAAATTGCCCGGGGGCAACAGGGGGGTTGAATAGTGACAATCCTCTCTAGATGTAAAAATGGACTGATGAAATGGCCCGAATTAAGTTTAAATCAAGTAAATCACTGAAAAAACGTTATTTCTGTCAGCAGAGGTCAGAAAGTACATTGGCTCACTCCAAGCACAACCAGTATTTGAACATTTCTGTTCTTGCGTTCCAAACCTGAAACAAATGTTCTTAAATTTTGTTAGGAAATATTGTTTACTCCTCCTGGAGTCTTGTTGCAACTAGTCTGAAACACCAGGCACATTCAGTTACTTTCTCCAGCAGCATCTGAAAACATTTTTTTAAAATAAAAAACATTAGATATTTGTGGTAAATCATAACACTTCTCTGAAAATGCTACAAGATTTTTTAAAAGTTTTTATTTACAGCTGTTCATTACTGTATTACAGAATCATGTACAGCATTTGGCAGAAGGTCTTTCACTGAGTAAAGTACAGGGGGAGCAGTTGGGAGTTGGGTGACCCGCCCTAGGGCACTTCATCCTGCTGTCTGGTTCCAGAAATCAAACCCACATCTCGACATTTACATTTATTCATTTATTCAGACGTTTTTCTGACGTCCAAAGCGACTTCCAGGTACAGGAACAATCAGCATAAATTCAGACATGACAATACTGATGTGCGAGTTACAGGGAGTTCAATACAATCTTCTTAGTCATAGAAAACAGTGCAGGTTCTACAACAGTGCGCATAAGTGCTACAACATTATCATCTGAAAGTGAAAAAACACATTCTACACATTCGATCTGTAAGTGAGAACAGACAGTAGGTGCTACAGCATAATTAACATGGCCTTATATGAGTCCAGGACATTCTTCGTTGTCTTCGTCAACTGATGTTAAGTTCTTTTAGTGCTTTTTCATCTATGACAAGGCACGACGCAGGTAGCATATTTAACCATGTTGTTGCATGGTTAAGATATTTGCACAAGTATATGCACAAGTATAAGTGTGAAACTGTGGGATCTGTA
Organism: Lepidarchus adonis; assembly: GCA_037576955.1. Lineage (NCBI taxonomy): Eukaryota > Metazoa > Chordata > Actinopteri > Characiformes > Lepidarchidae > Lepidarchus > Lepidarchus adonis. Next base: position 8,734 of record JBBIGC010161760.1, read on the forward strand.
GCCGTGGCCTAATGTTTAGAGCTGCCCCGACACATCAGAACTGTAGAGACTCTCTACCTTCAAGAAATACCTCAAGACTCAATTATTCCGTGACTACCTCAGCATCTAAACCCATCAACAAAGTTGACGCTCTGACCTCTGCTGACAGTAAATAATGTTTTTCCAGTGATTTACTTGATTCTAAACTTATTTCAGCCCATTTCTGTATTTGATTAAGATTCAGAGCGTCAGGGTAAAAGTAAACTTTGTTGATGGGTTTAGATGCTGAGGTAGTCATGGAATAATTGAGTCTTGAAGTGTTTCTTGAAGGTAGAGAGAGTCTCTACAGTTCTGATGTGTCGGGGCAGCTCTAAACATTAGGCCACGGCTGCCCCAGAGATCTAGATAGATAGTCAGACAGACATGTAGATAGTCAAGACAGCTAGATAGACAGATACAGACAGTCAGAGTCAAACACAAACAGACAAACACATTTACAGCATTTGGCAGAGCGACATACATGGTGAGCGGTTGGGGGTTGCCCTTGCTCAAGGGCACTTCCCATAATCGAACCTGGGACCCTTTAGTCACTAACCCACTTCTCTAACCATTGGGCTATGACTGCCTCTAACACAGACAGTCAACAGACTAAGGCACAGATTTTGGCACCAGTAGCCAATAAATTTTTTGAAGTAAATTACATACATACACATTGTACAACACAACACAGGGCACATATGTTCACACTATACATTTAACTACATGCGCCCTGTACCCTAGTTCCACAGATATAAAGAGTGTAATGAGTGTGATCATATTATTAGTGATTCCACACTTGTGCTTTCATGAACAAAATGGCTCCTTTGTTTGGCCCTTGCATCGCAGCTCAGGGACACACACATACCCGCACACACACTCACTCGTCACCACCTGTCCCGGCAGACCCTGTGTCCTGGAGCATTGCCTGGGGCTGACTAGCAGAAGGCCTAGATGTGGGCAGCTAGAGTCGGTCAAACATTCAGCCTCTCCTTCCACCTTCACACACACCCCCAGTCCCCTTAGCATATTTTTGTCCTCCCCGGTTCAACACACCTCTCTTAGGCCTCAGGGCCTCCCTTCTGTCAGCCTGCAGAGCATGAAAGGATCAAGTTTGGGTCACAGGGTTCTGGGCTGGGCGTCCAGAGACCGTCCATCAAGGTCCATTGCCTGGTGTCACTGAGGGTGAACAGTCGTGTTTGGATAAGAGGGCCTCCGCTGCACAGAGTAGATTTACAGCCAAGCTTTTGGATGCCAGCCAGCGACAAATGGTAGAGGGCAGACACTTTGTGGTATGTGTCTCAATTCATGCTTCTTTCCTCTTACTGTGAGAGGGGAACTGGTGTGAAATTGCAGATTTTAAATCTGATTAAAATGTACAATAAAATCAAGTTTTCTTTAATATTTGCATATACGCATTGATTGTATCAGGTAAGAGCTGCCTAGGGTTGGACATGCAATAATTACAGACAACCACAAGGGGTCATCATTGAGACATTAGAATATATCATGCAGTACTTTTCTGCAGAAACAGTGGGATATGGTGAGAGACAAACCTTTTTTTAACTCCCAAATCAAATTACAACTGCCAACACACGAACAGAAGAACAGAACATTAAAAGCCCTCACCGAATATTGTGTAGGTCACATTCATGCAGCCAAAATCACACTTAATGTGTTCTTCCCCTTCCTATCAGAGCCAGTGTTAATATTTAAAACTACAGTAGCACTTCTGTGAAATAAGACCAGACAGGGTAGCCTTCACCCCAAATCATAGATCAATAAGCCATGGCCACCCATGAGTCTGTTGCTGATTGACCAGCTGTCCTTCCTCAGACCACTTTAGGTAGGTACCACTGTACCACCGACTTTGTTTTTTGACTGTTCCGGAGGCTAATGCCATTACTGCAGCTTTTCACTTTCAATCAGGGAAGCTATGCTGTCCTACCACGCAACATTACTATTTATTGTTGTTAATAACAGTAACAAAAATCATCAAATAATACAATTAATATAAAAAATATATTAACAACACTGATTATTGTTATTGTTCCTATTAACATTGGTCCAATTATTTTAAATATTGTTATAATTGCTGTCATTATTATTTTTATTATAGAATGGAATAAATTAATTTAGCTGATGTAAAGAGACAGTAAAAAGTTCAAACATGCTCTTTCTCCATGTCTTTATTTAGAATATAGTGAGAAAGTTCAATATTTCTTGACATTCCGTTCAGAAAATGAAATTAATGTATTATATAGATTCAATACAAATATGTCAAACCTTTATTTCTTGGAATTTTGATGATTAAAGCTATCTCAGGTTTTCCCAGTTCTTGAAAACTTGAAAAGAGCCCGGCCTTAAGAACGCAAAGGGACAACTCAAATCTTCAAGTAATCCAGTTTTTATTGAGGTTTTGATTCCATTTCCAAGGTGAACAAACAGTAGATAATGAACGGATGGTTGAGTTGGATTAGGATGAATTGAATTGGGTTGATTAGGCAGCTTAGTTTCAGATTAAATAATCACCTCAATAGATTAGTCGCTGGGATTAGATTAACTGATAAGATTAACAGATTAGCTTGATAAGATTAGGTGATTAGGATGAGTTGATTAGGTTGATAACCTTTAAACAAGAAGAAAACAAAACAACCAAATATCAGCGTCTCAAATGCATCAGTATGAAAGCACAGAACAGAATCTACCCAGTTTACATATATAATATACATGATTCCTCAGACATCACAGCTCAACTTAACAAACCAAACAGACACACAAGCTTCTCTCATTACTATGACTATTAGCATTAGCTTCAGTACTTCACATTCTTCACATTTAATGAATGTTATGTGTCCATTCCTACCAGTTGCGTCTTGACCGTGAACTTGATCTCCTGGTTCCTGAACCCAAAGAGATCACACCAGCAGTAAACCAGCTAATTCATTCTTTGGTTTTGTTCTTCTGCAGGCAATAAGACAATGATGCGCCTAACGTCCCTATTGTGAACTGTAGCAGGGATTTTTGTTGAGAATTTCTTTGCTTCCTTCCTTTCAGATTTCAGAATTGGTACTGGATAGCTCGGGAAGGCTCGGACATGTACATCCCTGACAATGCCCTTCTTATCGGCGTTGACGCTGATGACTCGAGCAAGTTTATACTGACCCCTCAAAAGCATTTTGGTCAGCCAGCCAGACAACGTCTCCCATAGCACCATTCCAATGTTTTGTGTGCCACTTACTTCTTACAAATAAATTAGACCCCGCTAACTGACTCCACTTCCTCCAGAACCGGTCTGCTTCAGTTTGGATGGTTAGCCCTGAAACTCAAAGCTTCTCAGATCTCCTTTGGCTCCAGTTCTTCCAAGCAGAAGGGAATTTGGGCTGATGTAATCCACACAGTCTTCCCTGCTCTGGGTTCTAGCATCTAGAGGTCTTTCATTGGCTAAGTTAGCGGCCATGTAGAGGAAAGTTTGAAACTCACTCCATGTGCAGCATCCGTCAAGATTGCGCAAAGCGCACTTGACCATGCGAACATCCACTTCTGCAGCTCGATTCTGCAGGAGAATCAGCGGGGTGTAATTCCCAACTCCACTCTATTCCGTGCTTAGAGGCATTTTCCACTTCTGATTTTCCCAGCTGGTCCAGAAAGATGTAAAGTTCTCTGAGAGCAGATTTGGCTCCCACAAAGTTCTTCCCAGGGTCTGACCACAGTTTTCTTGGATGCCCCCTCAGTGCTGTGAATCTCTTGTATGCTAGCAGGAAGCCTTCAGATGACTGATCACTCACGACATCTGTGTGCAGAGCTCGGGATGCCATGCAGCAAAAGACAATCCCCATACTTTGAGCCTTACTCTCTTCCTCACCTCCTCCTTTACTTCATAAGGTCCAAACTAATCAACCGTTGTGTATTCGAAAGGTCTGGCAGGTGTTATTCGCTCAGGTGGAAGGTCCCCCATAATCCTTTGGCACCTTTTAGATCTAACTTTTCTGCATATCACACAGTTTTCAACGACTTTTTGAGCCAATTTTCGGCCTTTGATCACCCATGCTTTCCTCCTCATGCGGAGGAGCGTGCCTGCAATCTCTTCATGGTTTACACTGTGGGCTTCTTGGGCTAGAAGAGTGGATATCCAAGCATCATAGGGTAAAATTGGCACAGTGGTTTTATCATCATTGAAGATTTGAAATCTACCTCCACAGACCAAGAGGTTTGTTTCTACATCCAAGGGTGGTTTCTTGAAAGACTGCAACTTCTTGGACTGTCAGAAATAGATCTCTCTTTACGTTTTCACACTCACTGGCACTGAGTCGAGCCTGTTTAGCTTTAAACTTTACCTCGGCAGAAATGTCCTCCCACTTTGGCCTACCTGAAGCTGCGGTTGAGCGCTTTGCTAGTACCACCTTTCACTTCATCACAGCTCTCCATACCCATGCAATGACTCTGGTCAACTTGGTTAAACTGCTAAATTTTTCCATATTAATGAGTTTCTTCACTACCAATCCAACTAGTGGACTTCGAACTTGAATTTTGGATTCTTTTCCACCTGGACTATCTTTTTCAGGTCCATTTTGCCACACAGAATCCTCTCGGAGATCCTCTGAATTTGCACCTCCACCACCACCAGTCATCGCATAATGCAGCTTTCTGGATTTCTCCAACTCTGTTTGCAAAGAATGTCTGATATCCGTAGCGGTCTCTTTAAATTGCTCATAAAACAGTTTGACTGTCCAACAGATGGAACCATTTCTCAATCTCCATTCGACTATGCTTTTCAATGTATCGTCTGAGGTGAACTGCATAGACAGCCCCAAAAATTTCAGCTTTGACTGGTTTTCCCTTCTGATCGAGTGGTGTAAGCTTTGCTTTGGACTCAACCAGTCTAATTACAACACCTTGCGTTGTCTCCCATCTGAAGTACACCACTGCTCCATAGCTCTAGTCACTTCCATCGGAGAATGTAACACCCCAAAGTTCTCCAATCCAATTGCCTGGTGTTAAGCATCTATGGAAGGTAATTTGGCTAAGACGTATATAGTCTCCAAACACCTCAAACTCCCTCAGCTTTACAGACAATGCCTTTTCCCAAGTGTGTCGGGTCTCACTGCTTCCAGCTTCTTAGAATGCACCCTTTTGTTTTGTAGGTGTAACAAGACCTATTGGGTCATACAAGCTAGCTACTTGACTTAGCAATTGCCTTCTAGTCAGTGGGTTAGGAGTCTTTTCTCTCACCTCTTTTTCAAGGAGGTTCTGACCAACTCTCATTTTCTTCCGTCTCTTTGAGAAGTTGATTGAGGTCATTGGGTACAATTTGTCACTTTTTAAAAGGTTGCCAACTCCCAGGGCTTTGTTGTCATCTTCTCTCATTTGATTTGGGAGAATGAGCACCCTGTCTTGAGATACTCCTGACTTTCCTTGCATATGCCCTTGCCTCCCACTGTGGCCTGACTGTACCCATGGTTTGAGGAAGAATCCACCTGACTTCAAAATTTCCTCAACTCTTTTGATGTTCTCATCAAGCCTTTTCAGGTCATTGTGAGAAGTAAGGATATCGTCAACATAAGAATCTTCTTCTAGGATCCTTCGTTCTTCCTCCAAGTGTGAAAACATGGGCAACTTTACGGTCTCTCTCATGACCAGCTGTGCGATGCACCCTGCTGGTCAATCGCCAATGTTGACTCTAGTAATGGCATACTCTTCAATCTCTCCATCTTCAGTGTCTCTCCAGAGAAATCTGTGAAGATGCATTTCCAAGTCTTCCAACCACACAGAATTATACATCTTCTTGATGTTTCCTAGTGCGGCATACACACCTCTTCTAAACCTGAGCAACACTGCTCGGATTGGGTTGAGGACGTCAGGCCCATTCAGCAGAAGATCGTTTATACTGAGTCCCTTGAACTTCTGGCTGCTATTCCATACTAGACGTTCAGGTGTTATGACAGAATGTGGGTTTGGCACCACCAAATGGCTAACATACCAAAATGGTCCCTTTCAGTTGGCAATCATACCTTTGGTAAGCTTCTTTGCTGCTCCCCTTTCCTTCATCTCATGGACTTGAGCCCCATATGCCACTCTCCACATTGGTTCTTTGGTGAGCTGCTTCTCTGTTCTCGAGAAATTAGCCTCCACTCCACTCCTGTTGTTAGTTAGGAAATTGGATCCTCAATCCATGGGTATTTAGAGTCCCAGTGTGGATCACAGCTGTGAGCATCTTTTTTCACAAAGGTAAGACATTTCCTTATAATCTCCAGCTCTCTTTCTTCGCTGAGTGTCATTTCCTTTCCTCCTGGCTGGCAGTTGCCACACCTGCATCCTCCACACTTTGGCTCGCAAGCTGCTCCAATACTGTCCCATTTCCACCAGTAAAGAAATTTCCTTTCAACAACAGTACTTCTGGTGTCAGCTTCAATTTCCGTGAGCTATTGATATTTCACTGCCATATTTCTCATGGATCGAGCAAAGTGCGCTTCAGATGTGTGGGCAGCCTACTTCCTCAAAGAGGTCTTGATGTGCTCCACCAACAGTCTTTCCAAGTGGGCCTTCCCATAGAACAAGATCTCCAATCACCTTCACTCTCTGTGGAGCAAGTCTTCCTTCACGGTGACTTATAAGCAGTTTGATACGCTCTGGTCTATGCAGGTCTTCCAGGCTGGTTTCTGGGAAGAACTTCTTGAGTTGCTCTGGTCTGATTGCTCTGTGTACTTTGGCAATTTCATTCAAGCCATAGTGGACAAGCTCATGAGCTCTCTCTGCACCTTTGGGTGTCTTGACCCTCACTCTGAACAGATTTGTTCTTGACCTTCATGCCCATTCCTCCAACTCCACTGACGACCAGAGTGACTTTTCAGTTCGTAAGTCCAATCTTTTAGCAGCTCTGTGGGTGATGTAGTTTGTGTCTGATGCCAAGTCTATAAGTGCTCCGATTTTCTGTCCTGCATTGGCCATTATCTCTAGCAGCATTAGAATGACTGGTAGCTCTTGCAGTTTACTTGGCTTTCTCACTCCCTGCTTATAAGTACAGTGTGGTTTTGCAGTGATGTTGGTGAAAGCTCTTCTAAACTTCTCTGCCATCTCTGGGGTAAGTTCAGATACAAATTTCTCTTGGTCTTCGGTAAGCTTGTGCCTACTTAAGCTTGACTTCTGTGGTCCGTCTGTTCGATTTCTTTTGGAGACTCCCCTCCGACAAAGAAAGAAATGGTGTTCTGCAGCACCCCCTCTTATACCGTCCCGGTTCCTACACAGGTAAGTATCTTTACATTCACCGTCTTCCTCGTGACACACTAGACACCTCTTGCATGCCCCCAGTTTTTCCACAGCATTCAGCTTTTCACTAGGATTCAGTCCTTTAAACCGTTTACAAAAGAATACCTTTTCTCTGTGTCTTTCGTCTCCACAGACGACACATCCACCTTTTCTCGTGGTCCAAGTAGAGGCATATTTCTTCTGTGTACCCTCGGCTTTTTGTCAGGCTTCTCACTCCAAGCTGCTCTAGCTTCTCTAGAACTTGAGAAGGCTGTCAAAGTGATTGTCTGGCGTGACGAAATTTACTGGATTGACCATGAATACGAGCCAGTCTTTCTTCATGTCATCTGGTAACTAGCTTTCTATAGATTTAATTACCAAATAATTTTTTAAAGCTCCTGTATTACCAAGCTCTGCAAGATCATTGAGGGCCTTCTCTACAGAGTGGATCAAGTCAAATGTTTTCCTTGGCTGATTCGAAGTCCTCGATTATTTCCAAAGCAATTGTGGACTTGTTACCATATCTGTTCTCAAGCACTCTAAACATATCTTCAGCAGTATTATAATTGGACAACCTTAGGTCTCT
>JBBIGC010161785.1:0-16575 GCA_037576955.1 Lepidarchus adonis
CTGCTTTAATAATACTGTTCACTGCTTTAATAATACTGCATACTGCTTTAATAATACTGTATACTGCTTTAATAATAATGTACTGCTTTAATAATACCGTATACTGCTTTAATAATACTGCATACTGCTTTAATAATACTGTATACTGCTTTAATAATACTGTATACTGCTTTAATAATGCTGTATACTGCTTTAATAATACTGTATACTGCTTTAATAATACATTATTGCTTTAATAATACCGTATACTGCTTTAATAATACAGTGTACAGCTTTAATCATACTGTATACTGCTTTAATAATACTGTATACTACTTTAATAATGCTGTATACTGCTTTAATAATACTACATACTGCTTTAATAATGCTGTATACTGCTTTAATAATACTGCATACTGCTTTAATAATACTGTATACTGCTTTAATAATACAGTATACTGCTTTAATAATAATGTACTGCTTTAATAATACTGTATACTGCTTTAATAATACTGTATACTGCTTTAATAGATATATGGTATCTGTCATGTGAAAATTCCTTGAAGTAGACCATCATGATATTTTTGTTGCTACCTGCAGATCTGATACTTGTTTAGTTTGACAGAAGCCTGTGTATTTCTTCAGTGGATGGTTGTTCATCTTTCTGTGACCTGCGTTGTATAGAAAGTCAGGTACAGGCCCTCATTTTACTACGTCTTTCAGATACTCTAGTAATAATATAGTTCTACCACTACACTGTAGTAGCTAATAGACAGAAATTACAAGACAAGTCATATCACAGGATTTCGAGGTAAAAGTCTGAGCTAGTCCGAACAGAGATGAGCGGCAGCTATATGTGCATTGTCATATTGCCCTAAGGCAGAGTACTCAAAGTGTACTCATTCAGGGCAATTGTGTTCAAAGCTTTACTGAAAGCAGAGGTTTGGGTTTGTGGAAAGTAAAAGAAACATTTTATTACAGGCTTCTGTTTGTTATTAAGTTTTCACATCCATCATTTTAAATTGGTTCATTTTTGTCCCATTTTTAAAAGTGATTTTCACAATCAGATGTTTACTGATTTTCACAGCTTTTTAATCAACTGAGCAAATCTTTCATAGTTTTTCATAAATTGTGATAAGTAGTGTTCATATCCATATTGAAATAAACGTCCTGAATTTCATGTTTAATGAAATAACTCCCAGTAAGACACTTCAATGGCTGTTCTTTGTCTAAGCTGGAGTCTGATGCAACACCTGACATAGTTGCGCAACAGCCTAGTTATTGAAATTCTGCAGTGTTATAGGCAAATGATTTGCAGTAGTTTGGCACACCACTACTCACATAACATGTTTAGTGGGTTTTTAAATCTAACATTTTCTGCAAAGAGAGCGCAGTTTAGATTTATTTGCAGAATTTAGCACATTGGAAAAGTAAATTCTAAATGTTCAATGACGTTTGCATGGGCTACATTCTATTTGATATTTCTATACATTTTTTCAAATAAACCGTATGTGTGTATTAAACATGCAGAGATGTATTCTGTAGAGAAGGTACATTTATTTTCACTAAAAACATCAATTAAGCATGTATTTTGTACAGAAGCACCCAAAATTTTGCATATGACTGTAACATACATTTACATTTACAGCATTTAGCACAGACTCTAATCCAGAGTGAACTAGATGGAGGCTTCGTAGTTTATGCTTGATAGTTTCCTGTACCTGGAAGTCGCTTTGGACAAAAGCGTCAGCCAAATGAGTAAATGTAATTGTAAATGTCTACAGAGAAAACCTGTTCCTCACTGCAGTAGACCTAGACTTCACTTAAGAGCTGCTAGTCAAACAAGTATCTACCAGAGCTGAAGCTAATCCTTAAACAGAATAGTTATTTTTTATTTCATTGATATTTTTAGATGTGAGAGTTTATGTTAATTTTTTTGTGACATGAAGTTATGATCTTTAGTCTTCAGTTGTGTTTTGAGGCCAGGGGAACTTGTGTGACTTGATTGTCTTGATTCGTCTGAGCTGCTTTTATTTACATGTTAATATAACGTTTTGCCTTTGAAGTTGAGACATTTTGTTGAGGTTTTATGGTTCTGGAGGGCCACAACACACCTGGTTCAACTTACCTGTTAACTGCCTGCTTTCATGAGTGTGTTTGATTTGGTGGAACTACCAAACTGTGCTGGACACCAGTCCTAAAGAACCGGTGTTGGCCACATCTGGTTTTGAGTATCATCGTAAAAATGGCTTATCCATGCTCCCTGTGTGTCCATAAGGCAGCAGACTTTCACTCAGGGCTCACATCATGGGACTGATACTTGAACTGGACTGTGTTAGAAGGATTTACTAGTGTGAATTAATTACCACTGCAGATGTGAACTGGTTGCTATTGGTTTACAGAAGCTCATCCAGCTCATCGTGTCATCTTCAGTCACTGAGGTGCGCGGTGTGTAAGACTATATTTAGACTGCCATTCATATCTGATTGATTGCGCATGTCCAATGCATTTTTAATTTGTTTCTCAAAATACAAGTTGCACAAAGTGTGTCACTGAATTATTTAGTTTCTAATTATAATTGCCATTTCAGCAAGTAATTACTCTTCAGTAACTTGTTTATTTGCACAAATGCACAAACTCTGGCTGTTTTCCACCATGTCTCCACCTTTCTCCCTGTGTCCTGGGGGACGATTACCACCGGCAGTAATTGGGACATTTTCGTCTGTGAACAGAGAACTCATTCAATTATAACACACTTGTAGTAGAAGCCAAAGGGAAGTTGTTTGGGAAGTAACACCTTAATGTAGTTTCTGAGCAAAGAGGTTATGTTTTACGCTCATACGCCCAGTATATGTGCAGGGTTCACTCCAGTTATTTTGTGTGATTTTGATTGGCTGCCATGCTTTTTAACAGTAACAGGAAGCACATTATTTGCACAAACTACAAAGTGATTTTCAAGAGTGAAACACAACCACTAAATTGAAAAAAACTTGTGATGTTTATGGCATTTTATCTTGTTCAAGAGCTTTCTCTGAAGTATTTAGTAGCCTTCAGGATTTGTTCACACTATATGATTGTGGAAAGGTCTGACTGAGGTACTGTTTGCACAAACCAACATCTAGACTCTCACCAGCTACACAATTTTTCAGCATGATTGGTCCGTCTGATTTGCAAAACACTGTCATGAAAACAGGATGTCACACAGGACGTCAGAGGTTTGGACCCACTACCATTCAGGATTAGTTTTATCAGCTGCGAATACTGATCTCAGGGACATCGCCCTGTTTTAACTTCCATAATCTGCCAATATGTGTTCTGCACCAGGCCCAGATGTTTAGCAGGCTAGGTATCTGGACGGAGTTAGCGATTGGTCAGTAATCTTGTTTGGTCATAGTATTCACACAGTGATTGTTGATAGTCAGAAGTCTGACTTGCCAGACAGTTGTACAGCTATTCCACACAACTGCCAGGTCCCTTCTTCTGGGGAGTTGGAGGAGGTTATACCTGTACATGCTCTTGCCCTGATATTATGTTAACAGCTGTAACTGGGAATTCAAGTGGCAATTTGGGACCAAACTTTTTTCCAATTGCATTATTACGCTAAGTTCTGAGCTTTAGTTGGCACAGATATCTCAGTTTCCAGTCTGATCGGAATGAGATATGACAGCATACTGATGTTCAAACTGAGCGGTAATTATAGCCTTTGGGAGAACATGCTCTTCTAGGCTGTGGACCAACTTCCTGTACAGAAGCTAGAAATCAGATTTTTTTCAGTTATCCGTGTACAGCAGCATCTTGTTACCCCACTGCACTAGGTTGTTAACTGCTGTACTGTGACAAAGTTATGGATGGAGAAGAAAGGGGTCATTATTTATTATTTGCTAATTCATTTAATGATGTATTACTAATGTATATTTGATATTGTAAATATACATAGGTTACACACTGGTTTAAAGGTCCAAGTCCTAAATTTCCAACATTTTGAAACTCAAAACCCTTTTTCAGCCATATTGATTATTGAATGAAACAGGCTGTTTTGGCTTCTTTGCCTTTAGGACATCTTGTAAATGAGCTCAGTGCTGACATGCTACTGCATCATGTGCATAATTTAAAAAGGAATCAAGGTTGAAACACACCATCAGCGTGAACGGGAGGAGGTAAACTATTATACGCTGAACAGATTGACATGTGGGGGGTTTCTCTCACAAAACACTGAATTTAAAACAGCCTGTTTTTTTGGACCATATACACTGGGAGTGAAATGTATGTTTTGATATTTTAGCATGTGACATACTTCTATATGAAAAAAGTAAAGAAATTGTGGTTTTCTGTGATACAGGGTTTTTATCATCAAACTTGTACAAAAGTGCTGCAGAGGCCAGTGTTTTACCTAGTTTCCAGTCAGTGCCAAACATTGTTCATCATTATTTGAGCGAATAATACTTTGCTTTCATGTTTTGCTTCTCTGCTTGCTCCCCTGCCCATTCAGAAAACTCTCTTATCTGTATTTTGTACTTGACTAACAGTGGAGAGAAGTGAATTTTAGGAGATCAGTGAAAGCCCACGCAATTTCAGAAACATTAACTGGAGATGGAGGCGGACAAATTGGTTTTGAAGAAAAAACGCTGGTTCTGTTATTGATTTATAACTTTATTATTTTTAATTGTTATTTATAACTTATATAGTTTGTTATATAAACTTTGGTTTAAAATTATTTTTGTTATGTTAAAAGCTGCTTTAAAATAAAGTTTGCTATATTATACTTTGATTTAAAATAAAAGCATTTACTAAGTTAAACTTTGGCTAAATTCATTAAATTGCTGTAATTTTATGCAAGATATGGCCAAATTTATCATTGATACAGTGATTTAGAGGAAATTACGAGGCATCAAGATATATATTATATATCGTGATATAGCCTAAAAATATCACAATAATATGTTTATGCCATATCGCCCAGCCCTACGTAGAACTTAAAAACGTAACTGTTGTATTGATTCATTTATGGAGCAATACAATTATAGTGCAGAAAAATAGTGTAGTCATGGAAACTAATTAATTGGAGTGATCCGATGACAAATTATTTAATCACACCATTTAATATTTAATTGCTCCTCTTTATTCTTGTGTAATATAGATGAAATAACTACTATAAATTATATATAAATATTTATATTAATATTATAAATAAATATTTTTTTTACAGCACAAGCATCACTTCTGGGGTTAGGACATCAGAGGCCATCAGAGGTATATCCCTTATTTGTAGTTTTGCTGTGTCATCAATGTCCTGAAAGTAAAAAATCAATAAGTCCAATAAGGTCATGGACAGAGTGTTTGAATATGAGTTGATGTGAGCTGCAAAAATAGATGTCTTTACTTTATATTTTTCAGAACAGTTTTATCTACATATACAATGTACTATGTTTACTAACACGACTAATGAGAGTACGTTAGATTAGCTGTCTGTTTGACAGAATCTGAAGAGCATCATCATGTCAGATGTTTTTTTTCTAATCATTTCTTTCAGATCATTCAGATGTGATCTTATTCAGAGTGGTTTGATTCGGTCTGAGGAGACATCGGGGAATATATTTGTAATAACTTAATGTGAAGTAGCTTTTTGAGAAATTGAAGACTTTGCTATGGTTCCTTACACCACTATTACTGTACCTATTATTATATGTTTCACATGAGTGGAGTATTTCACATCAATATACTCAATTAGACAGAAATTCCCATTTGCGGGAATAGTGCTACAGATAACAATGAAAGGAAGCTGTTCACCACTGTTTAGCAGAGTAATGTAGGTTATCTAAGGTGAAAGATGCAACTTTAAGGGTTTACATATAATACATAACACCACTACACAGACGTTTAATAGTATTTAATAATATTGAATGACTAATGAGTAATTTAAAGCAGTTATGAATATTGTATTAGTAGTTACAAGACTGTGAATAATGTTCTGGGGGTTAAGGGGGTTAAGGACCGCCCTTGACTGAGTGTAGCCTGCTATCTAGACAGACAGTGGCGCTGCTTTGAGCAATATTTGGATATAGGCTTTAAACTGATGCCAACTCACATGCACAGACTCATGTCGACAACAAATGTGAAAGCAGTGCTGAGTAAAGCATTCTGAAAGCCCCAGGGTGAGTGACAGTGGTAAAAAGTAGTCACAATGACTAGATGAGTATGATCTGTGACCATTACCAGTCTTGACTGGCAAAAATGATTCTGAAAAGGCATGTTTCATGATACAAATTATGGAAAAATATTTATTTATTTATGTATATTTAGCTGACATTAGAGTGGAACAGACAAAGAAAAAGAGCAAAACCAGAACGTTTAAACAATGCTTTCAACCAATATGAGTACAAGTGATTTTTATTTAACATTTTACACACTTAAAGGCCCTCTGTTCACTGAAACAGCTGTAATTACAGTCTTTACAATGATCCATTCAGTTTGTTCGTGTTTTCTTTGGAGCTGATGGTATTTACAGTATGGTCAGAGAATCATATTTGGGTGTAATTTATTGTCATAATAATCAATATTGTTGTATCACCCACTGGTAATTACAGCATCATAAAACAGTTTCATGTTTTCATAAACTATTGTGACAGTTTTGTATAATTTTACTGTGGCTTCATATTTAATATGCATTCTGTCACAAGTGAGAAATTGGCACTGGATGTAGCATTAAATCATTTTTTTAAATCACTTTGTTTTTGAGGATTCCTTTACCTAAACCTAACCTTTACTTGGCAAATACCGTTAGCACATATGTCTGGATGAGCAGAATGAACTTGTGCAAATGTGGAATGTGGCATTGCAGTGAGAGAAAGGGTGGGTCTAGGTACTAATGAAGACGTCCTGTGCTTAGATATATGGTTGTAGTAATGAAATGTAACCATTGGTGTGGTCATCAGTTTTCCCTCTGTCTTTGTAAAGAGTACATTTTAAGCTATTTTCCAATGTACATAATCTTTCAAGCACCATTATATGCCATTTTTTGCATAATTTGACCACATTCAGATGCACTCGGAATTGGATTACAGGTATATTGAACAACATTAAGCAAGTTAGTCTTGGTCAAAGTCAAATTCTGACTTCTGTCAAAGTAAAATATAAGTTTAGTGTTTTCATATAAAAATATTGTTTAACTTTAAATGTTTTCCCCAAAATATTGCCAATTACATGTGTTTTTTAAAAGATTTTACTTCTAGATGATAAGGAGACGTAATGCAACCTGCTTTCAGTGAGTGCAGGTTGGACGAGGTGTTGTTAGGATCGTCATTGTGTTGTCATGTGATTGATGGGATGTGTGAGCTGCTACAGGTCTTGAGAATGAACTGAAAGCTGCCACGCCTATTACGCTTGTGTATGTTGGGGCATTGTTTGAGCTTGTTGGTGAGCCATCTTTTTGACTCCTTTCTAAGTAAACAAGCTTCCGTGAATGACTGTGCTCTGATCTGCAATGTGTTGTTTGGTTGCTCTTTCACAACGGAAGCTCACACTGTAACAGTGAGGATCACTTCGTCTGCAGCGTTTCACAGATCAGTGCAGCTGTTACAGACATGACATTTCTGTGGCAAAGAACAGTGTGATTGAAGAACATTGTAGTGTTAAAACATTATTAAAGTTTACTAAGTAAGGTATCAGGAGTCGGAGTGTGGAAAGCATGGCTCTGGAGAAGCAAGGGACATTTTAGATTGATCCCGGGATAAAGTGTTGATTCTTTACTTTATTTTGACCCTTGAGCCAAAGCTGGTGATTGGCTCTGGGGGTTGATCCCTACAATTCTGTGAGGGGTGAGTCCATATAAGGAATGACCCTCACCACAGGAAAGCTCCTACTTTTTGAGATGAGAATATGCACCTGAATCCCAACAGTAAGATTACGTTTATTTCATCACATTGCCATTTCAGCTTGTTGGGTTTTCTTTTTAAAAATGATTTTACACTGTCAGTGATTGGCTGGAGTTTACAGTTTGTATGGCTTAAAGTCATCTGTGTGACTGATGGAGTGTTTGTAATTTGTACAAAATTGTGACATTTTAGATGACAGATGACAAACAGGAATGGTGCAGAAGCTGTGTGCAGGCCAAATACATTACGGATTTCATTACGGATGCGTGATTTATTAGACAAACTGGGTATTGTGTTCAAATACATTCGTTTTGTAAATTTGTAAACCTATAGAAATAAATGTTTTGTTTTTTGTAATGTCAGAAAAGGTAGATGTCGATTTCTATAAAATAATAAACATCTGTTAAAAATATTTAAATATTATAATTTTTTATTTGCATAAATGTAGCTGGCGAGAAAGGACATCAGTGTCTCTCTAGATATTCATTTTTGTGTGTGTGTGTGTGTGTGTGTGTGTGTGTGTGTGTGTGTGTGTGTGTGTGTGTGTGTGTGTGTGTGTGTGTGATTGAGAGGTGTTAGCTTGGCCCCCCGCAGCCGAACAGCTGCCTCTGGAGTGTATCTCTTGTCACTTTGAGTGTGTGTGTCTGAGTGTGTGCATATTGGAGACAAATATCCAAAAACGCACCCATCCCTCTCATCCGAGAAGAGCAGAGCAAACAGCAACTGATGCAATGTGTGTTATCTTGTGTGCACTTTTAGGATCCTATGTGCTCTGTGTGTAATGACGCAGGTGGGGAGGAGTAGAGTGGGGGATGTGGGTTAACAGCTCTGAGTAGAAGAGGCCTGATTGGCTGGAGAGGGCCCTCCCTCTGCCCTTAATAGTTGCCACTCACCTGCAGGAGTAAAAGCCACTCTTCTCCCTCCTGCTGTCAGCACGGAGCCCTGTAGCCCGAATGTGAGTACCTCAATGCAACCAATTAGCTTCATTGACACTGTCAGCAGCCGTACACACTTCATACCGAGGTAACAGCCAATCGGAATTCAGCAGCCTGTTTTCATGTCAGTGGTTTCGTAGCATCTTAACAAACGTTTGTGATTTTGTATATGCAGCTGTGTTCAGTTGTGACATCTCCTATAAAGCGCTGCTCTGTTTTGGCCTCTGAGGAGGATTTGTGGTTCTGCGGTCGGTGTAGGAAATGACTGTGAGTGTGGGACTGTAGTCCTACTCACTTTGAAGACTTGCTCCTGTCGTAAAGGGCAGTAGCCTCACCCAGCTGCACTGCATTCCTTGTAGTCAGCGCAGAACGGTCTTTCTGAGCACACTCAGCTTGTTTCATGTTGAATTTTGTGCCAGAGAAGTGCATGGAGCATGTGTGATTGGAAGCAAAGACGAGAATGGGAGATGCTAGATGTTTGGGTGCAGTAATTAAGCAGTAGGGTGAGGATTTTTACTCTAATGTATCAAATGTGTAAAGCTGACCAACGTGACTTTAAACAGCCTCAGACTGCATTTTACACCCTGTCTTTTTTTCTCAAATGCTAAGTTATGATGTGACAAACTTTAAATCAGCATTTTGCAAACCATGTCTATAATTCGGTTCTGAAGACTAATTAAAAGAATGAGAAGTTGAGCTGACACAGCAAAGCCATTTGTAGACTCAGTCCGCTGGCAGGGCTAGTTGAACAGGCTTTGCTATGACTCAAGGGAATATTTCGAGTAATCTGATGAACTTGGGTGATAAGGTTTTGTAGTCCTTTATGTATTATCCTACTAAAGCCGGTAATAAAGAATGATGTATGAAGCAAGATAAGGTGTGCTGTAATTTGGCATAACATTTGTATAGAAATAAACAGGCACTATGGAATCTTGTCATTCTTCGATGACTTAACACTCCTTTCGTTGACAACTTGAGCTGTTTGCTCTTGTTCCGTCATGCGGGCCAGGAGAACTGCTGTGGAAAGTTTTTGGCTTTCCATAAATGTGTATCTCCGTGTCCGGAACAATTCTGGCCGTACTCATTAAACCTATCAATGAGAGCTTTGTGTGGATGAGGAGAACTGTGGGCAATTTGATGTACGAATGTTTTGGCAGCTTTGGCCTTTTTGCTGCTTCATAAAGTGTTACATAATGCTGTTCCCCTCACTGGCAGAGGACAGGAGGGAACTCTTTCAGGGTGTCCAATCGTGTGTCGGTCAGCTCTCAGTAACTGACCCTGAACCTGAGTTCTTGGACCAACAGCTGAAGGTCTGGGTTTTAGGGCTGGGTACTGTTTAAAATTGTTAGATATCAATACCACTACGGAAACAGATACCTTGACTTTGCTGAACAATGCTGAAAAGTAGGTGTGGTGTAACCAGAAATGTGTGAAAGGTGTTAAAAAGGGAAATATTTTCTAACCAGAGTGGGTTGCAGATAATTAGGAAGCACTAATGTTAATAACAGAATGTAATTAGGCAGCAAATAAGCAATGTACATTTCTTGATTCACAGCTGCTGCTAAGACAGCACTTAGGCATTGAAATTCACCAGTTTTTTTGAAGCTCCATACAAATACCAGTCTCACACCATGGTGACCCTCTCTCTGTGTACATAAACACATGGTCTGAGTCAGATTGCTGTGTTCACACCTAAAAATTCCATAGATCTTCTACCTTTTATATTTATTAGTAGAAGATGTATATTATTTTATGTCACTGTCTCTATGTTGCAGTCGCTACATAAGCAATTTCCTTAGGGACAATAAAGTTTTTTCTGATTCTTCTGATGATCCATTTACTCTGCAGCTTTGTTAAAGTGCAAATTCAAGCAGTCCTGACAATGTTCATAAAGCAGAAACAGGAAAGATGTACTGATAAAGTGTGAGGTTTTTTTTGTTGTTCAGATAAGATTGACACATGAAAAGGGTTGTTCTGTGTGACCGAATATAACAGGAGAGTATTAATGTATATTATTATGACATGTTTAAGAAGAATAATTACATGTAAAAATAATTTAAATGGTCAAAATTTCCCATTTATAAATGTTGATATATAGTCATTTGAAACAATAAGCACATCCCATATACACATAAAACTGACTCTGTGTAATTATTGTGGGAAAATAGTATAAATAAGCAAAAAGCAGATTAGCTACATAGAAAAATAACTACACCCTTGCATTTATTGCACATTGGAATCAGGTGTTCTGGATTAGGTGCCGTTGATTAGACTTGTCTTATTTAGACCTGGCGTCTAGGGTCTGGTGTTCTCATTTGAAGTGTGTGTTGATCCAAAAATCTCTTGCCTATGAGTCTGTCCAGAGATTTTGGAACATCTTATTATCTTAATTAAATAATTTTACTGTAAGAGACATCCTCAACAAGTGGCCTGGATTTCAAACATCTACCAGTTTGTCCAGGACTGTCCACCCTAGGAAATTCAGCCTGAAAGCTCCACCTGATTTGAAAATAATTGAACCCCATAGAAATGTTATAAATTACTTGCAAGACAACCCTCAAATATATTTCAACTGAAGGATTTTTTTACAGAACAGTGCTCAAAATGTTCAAAATCGTATGGACAATTATTCAAAATGCCTACAAAGAGTTATTTGGGCTTTGTGTTTCCACAAAAGAAGAATAATTTTGTATGTTTAATAAATTATTGAAGATGCTTCATTTCCTTGTATTATTGAAGTATATCAACTTTATCTGTAGGCACTGTAGTAATTTAATCATAAATTAAACACTTTACTGTTCAGATTCTCTGATTTCATCATATTATCATGAGCTTTGTTCTAACACTGTTCAATAGTCTCGTTTCTAAGTCATCGAGTGTAGTAAAGTAAAGCCCATAGCCATTTTAAATGCTCCTCTACCTGCTCATTGGCTGTATAAGCATGATCACAATTAGCCGCACATAATAACAGCAATGGGGCTCATTTCTAGCTCTTGTGACCTGAAGCAGGCTCACACCATGGTGACCCTCTCTCTGTGTACATAAACACATGTCAGATTGCTGTGTCCACAGCTACAAATTCCATAGATCTTTCTTATCTCCCTTGCCCTGTCCTCTCTATGAAATTGTTTGTGCCTCAAATTGTATTTTATTTATTAATCATTATGGATACAGTCCTTTTTTATATCACAGACGGCTGCAATATGTACATATGTGCATCAAACCAATAACTGAATGTTTTCTTATGTTGCTCAGGGGGATTAAGGGATTGATATGACTGGCAAACATAACTGCATTATTTTTTACCAAAATTATTTATGTTTAGCCATGTTATTTCATATTGTTGCTGGCCATCTCCAAACTGCTAACATTAAAAAGACAGAAATGTTCTTTACTTCTACTGTAAATCAAAGACATTTTTATTTCAAGCAATTTTGTAGCATTTCTGTTGATCATAAAAGTTTGGCACAATTAGAAAAAAAATATTTTACGTTACATAAATGCAAAATGTCCACCAAATACACAAGTCCACATCTTCTACGAGGACCATGCTAAAATTTTCAATTGCAGTGCACAATTTAGTTTTAACTATTTAAAATAAATAAATTAATAAACACCAATATATAAAACATGCAAAAATGTTACACAGGCCACATGTAATTTTTTTTATTTTTTTGCAGTGTGTTAAATTCAGTAAATTACAGTTTTAAAAAAGTATTTAAACGTGCAGTTTGTTGGGACATTTACCTATTATTCCCAAACTCTTCCCTGTATCAGTCCTGCACTTTAGGCTGCTGGCCCAGGTTTTGTTTTTCAGCACGTGAACACGGGCTGTTTTGATCTGTTTGCTGTTTATCTAGGGATGTCTCTTATCTAGTTGAATTTTGCCCATGTGTAACCCTTACTGTTTAAACCATTTCAGTGTAAATGTGTTGACAGGTTTTTGATGTCCTTGTGACTGTCCTGACCATGCTCTCTGACCAGCTTTCCTGTGATCTTGTTTGCAGTTTCTCCTGGTCTGAGTAAAAGGAAAGCTCTCTCCAAACCTCCTGCTTGTGTAGTCCTCCCTCCTGCATTAGTGCCATGGACCGAATGGAACTGAAGCCAGTGAGCACAGAGGCAGATGATGATAGCATGGACGAGCGCTACTCCACTCGAACAGACTCCGAGAAGATCCCCATGAATGGGTCAGTTGAGTAGGAACCTAACACACGTGCACACACACACACACACACACCATGCCAAGCCCTTTCTGTCAATCACTGCACTGTTCTTCCTGCATTCTCACATGCCATTCTTAATGGCGTGGTGCTTTACAGAAGCTGTGAGGGTCACATTAAAATCATAGTGTATACAAACCCTGAATCCACTTCCTAATGAGGATCACAGCTGAGTTTATTAGACATGTAGCATCATTTGTACGTGTGTGGCAATACTCATATTAAATCATAAGGCTGATTCACTTTGTGACATTACATGATTGTCCTCCTTCTTATTCAAAGTGTCAGTCCTTTCTTCTGTCCCAGAATAATCTGTTCTCCGTTTCATTTGTGTAGCCCATATATGGATGAGGAGGATGCAGAGAGCCAGAAGTTCCTTGCAAATGGAATGAAAAAGAAGAAATTTGAGGAGTATCATGAAGAATATGTAAGAACATGATCTGTTTAAGTAATTTAGAACTTAATATCATGATCATATTGAATTACTGTAGCCCATCCAGTAGCATATCCAGTTGATTACATTATAGTCCTTAAAGAACTCATAACAGTTGTCTGGGCTTTTAAATAGGAGTGTAAAATACCTTCCATCTTTCTGAAGTTTGTGATTCAACTGCATTTTATAATGTTAAAATTATATTCAAGTTTGAGAACATTATTAACAGAAACAATGGCTAAAAACAGTTTCAAATGTAAAAATGAAAAAAGCTTGGTTTATTGTTTTGTTGTTATTATTCCACCACTCTTTCAGTCTTTTAGTCAGGTTTGTAGGTTTTGTAGGTTTTGTGTGTTAATAACTAATTTTGACTTACTTAGCATTTTGAATCATTTCTTCAAATTAAACTGTCAGAAATGTACTTACTCTCTCTCTCTCTCGCTCTCTCTCTCTCTCTCTCTCTCTCTCTCTCTCTCTCTATATATCTATTTCTCCCTCTGTCTCTCTCTTTTCCCACAGAACCCCGGTCATGCTTCATTTGGCATGTCTGTTTTTAACCTCAGTAACGCCATCATGGGCAGCGGTATCCTGGGCCTCTCTTATGCTATGGCCAACACAGGCATCATTCTCTTTGTGTAAGTGCTCTCTTAGCTGTAGATACTGTGTCTGGGATTTGTGTGTGTATGTGTGTGGGGGTTGCCACATCCCAGAATGGACGCATACTGGGTTCTCTGGATACATGTAGCAGAGTTCAGACAGAGACTGGAGATATTTTTGGCTCAGGGACCCCCATTCACTGGCCTCTTCCTCTAAACTATCTCCTGAGAGAGAGAGGGGGAGGGAGGGAGAGAGAGAGAGAGAGAGAGAGGTGGAGGATGAGAGAGTTAAAAGAGATATGGAGAGAGAGAATGGAGGATGAGAGAGTGAAAGGAGAAATAGAGAGAGAGAGAGAACAGAGAAAGGGAGAGAGAAAAGGAGAAATGGAGGATGAGAGTAAAAGGAGAAATGGAGGATGAGAGTGAAAGGAGACATGGGGAGAGAGAGAAAGAAGAAATTGAGAAAGCGAAAGGAGAAATGGAGAGGGAGAGAAAAGAAATGGAGAGAGAGAAGAAATTGAGAGGGGGAAAAAGGAGAAATATAGAGAGAAAAGAAGAAATGGAGAGATAGAGAGGGAGAGAGGGGTTAAAGAAAGGTAGAGAATGGAGAACGAGACTGTAAACAGGAAAGAACTTTTAAGGCAGAATGTACAGCTGAGGAAGACATGGGGAGAGAAAGGGAGAGAGAGCATCTCTGACTGATGCTAAGCAGCTGGACCACTGACCTCACATTCCCCCAATAGCATGTGGATGAAGAGCACACCTTCATCACTGCTTGGTCCAGCTTTCACCTGACCGGTAAAGGGGTCAGCATTTAGCCCTGTCTCCATCGCTCTTCTCCTCCTGCTTACGTCAGGCAGCTATTTCTGTTCATTTGGCGCAATGGTGGCTGGTGTCCAGTGACTGTCAGGCAGTAGAGCTGTGATGAATGAATTCGGAGGATTCCCTTCATCACCTCTTTCTCTTTTAATGGGGTGTGTAACGTCAAAAGATTTCTACATTTTATTTTCCTTTTACAATTTGACTCTTCTGTCTGGTTTCTTTTTCTCTTTTTTAATACTTGTGTCTTGTGGAAGAACCTTTAGATCAGGCTGCTCTACTAGATAACTAGCTTAGCAGCTAGCCTATGTAGTTAGCACTTCCTAGGTAAATAATGTTATTATAGCTAGTGAACAAGTTCTGTACCCAAAGATTAACTTAAGTTAATTAAGTTAAACTTAATTTGGTTTAAAGCTCAAAAAATCTCCATTTCACTCACTGACAGACCTCACACAGTAATGACAGGAGTCCAAACTGAGACCCTCTTGTGACCTGCTGCTGGTGATTGATGGCTCTTGTTGTGCTAGGCCTATAAACAGACATACAGTATGAGGATGAAGTTAGAATGAAAGCTGAAAGATTGATGGCCTTGTCGGTGGGAAATATTGCTTTAAAAATAAATACACATTCCAGAGTCAGCTAACAAGTGTGTTACTTAACAAACTTAACATATGGAAACATATGGGACATGACACCAAAGAATACAGGATTCATATTTCTCTTGGTATTAATTCTCTAGACTGATATTTCATTAGTGCTTGAGGACACGTGGACTAGAAACATTAACACAGTGTTGGCAAGAAATCTTTTACTGGGAAGCAAGCCAAACTTTTATATTTTTAAGTTTTGAAACAACAAAACATGATCAGTGACTTGAAGAAGAAATGTTCAATACTGTATAAACTATAAAGTTGTGACCATAACCATATTACCAGTCTTATGTCTGATTAAAGTGTGTATTTTGATCACTATCAGGAGGAGCTGCTCTAATTGTTCCATAATTTGGATAACTTCATTTTAATGAAAAATTACATATTAAATGCGTAAATAATTTAAAATAGAAATATTTTTACTATTGGTCTATACTTTGCACTATTGCACTACTGCTTAATAAATGGAAAATAAATCCTTCAAGATGTTGCTCTTCTGGTTTTTCTCTGCAGTGTTCTCCTTTTGGGTGTGGCTATTCTCTCACTATACTCCATTCATCTGCTGTTAGTAACAGCAAAAGAAGGAGGTAAGAATCTTACTCATTTACACATGCAGATTCACTCATACTGTATATTATAAAGACATATATGTGGTATTTTCACCTTTATCTGGCCATTATAGAGGTATAGATTATCTTCCTCTCATTTTCAGGTTCTCTGATCTATGAGAAGCTCGGTGAAAGAGCGTTTGGATGGCCGGGGAAAATGGCTGCATTTGGATCCATAATCATGCAGAATATTGGAGGTAAGAAGAAGTGTGTGAGTGTGTGCATGTGTCCTCTCTCAGCCCATATGGTTGAATATATCTCTATAAGTGATGTTATACATGAGTTGATGTGAGTGTGTGTCCCATGTTATGATTGATTTATTTCTCTTCAGCTATGTCCAGCTACCTGTTTATAGTGAAATATGAGCTGCCAGAGGTCATCCGAGCTTTTATGGGACTAGAAGAGAACTCTGGGTAAGTGTGTGTGTGTGTGTGTGTGTGTGTGTGTGTGTGTGTGTGTGTGTG
>JBBIGC010161832.1:0-16566 GCA_037576955.1 Lepidarchus adonis
TGTGTGTGTGTGTGTGTGTGTGTGTGTGTGTGTGTGTGTGTGTGTGTGTGTGTGTGTGTGTGTGTGTGCGTGTGCTAAACTGTGAGTGCAAGGCTTATGATACATCTTCAGCTTCGGTTAATGGACTTATATAATATAATATATAATATATTAATGATCTAATATAACACACATCAGTGTTGTCTAAACTCACTTTACATGTATTGCTTTTCTTTACACAATTTTGTCTTTATATACTTTCATAATCTGTATGGTTTGTATTGTATTGTTGTATTGTTTTATTGTGTGTTGTCTATTGCCGCTATCATTGTGTATTGTGGGCATGGTATTGTACTGTCTACATTATGGTATCCCAGGTGGTTGCTAGAGGGCTGCTGTTGTATAGCTGATGATTGTTAGGGAATTATTAGGTGGTTGCTAGGGTGGTGCTATGCTAAAACTGTAGTGTAGTCATGTCATTCAGATATAATATGGGGTGAACAGACTTTTGCACCACATTCATTCCTGTTTTTTCTCATAAATGAATTAAATGTGTCAATGCTATAGGTGCCCAGCTCCAGTCCTGCAGGGACTCCAGTATCCAGCACAGTTTGGTAAACTCCTCACTTTCTTTGCCAGGAGTAGTGAGTGTGTTTGGGCAGGGAACTACCTCTGAAAAGGAAGATCTGACCTGTACAGTCGTGCATGGCTCAGCTGAATTCTCTAATCCTTCAGGCTCACGCAGGTTGTTGAACAGAAGTCGGAGCCCAGTTTAATCCTCTAATGCTCTTTCTTGGCCTAAGTGTCAGAAGCTAGACAGGCAAAGCTCACAGAGACATAGTGCAGAGGAAAGGGGATTAGTGAGAAGCTCAAACATTTGTTTGGACCACCATTTCCCCCACTTAGCAATACAAACTAAGAAAAATCACCAGAAACTGATACTGTAATTGGATTAGGAAAGCTTTCTTCAGCCTCATCAAATGAACACATAAAACCATAATTATTGAAGAAATATTAAGAGAAAGTTATATTGAAAATTACTTACATTAACCAGCCAATGGAAGAAACATTTTTTTTTCAAAATAAAGAAAAACTAAATATCAAGACCCCTAGACTATATGAAAAAAAAATCAAAAGCAAAAAACCAACAACAGCAAAGTTGTTAAGCATAAAATGTTAATTTTTCTCTTGACAGTTCTGGAAATTTTCAATTTTTACAAAAATTTGATTGAGGCACAAAATGACGAGGGCCTTATTAAACAGCTTGTCACAGTTTCCCCAAGCCATTGTTTTTAGTTGTTGTTTTTTTGTTCTTACATGTGTCCTTGCCATATGCCTAGTGTTTGTTTAGCCCCGCCTTAGCCTTGCCCATTGGCAGCGTCTGCACCTGTCCCTCGTTCCTTGACTCCAGCTGTTCTGTGTTGTATATCTTGAGTATTTAAACCCTTGTGTTTGATCATGTGTTGGTCAGATCTGTTCTGTCCTTATTACCCAGTTTCTGTTTTTGCCATGTAATGTTCTGTTTAGTCCATGTTACCTGGGATTTATGTTCTAGTTTATCCTCAATGTTAACGTCGCCTAATAAACTTTGTCGAACTGCAAGTTCCTGCTCCTTCTCTTCAATTCCTGATGCACTGAAGGTCAGTTTATCTCACTGGTCTGTATGATTAAATAAAACAATCTCCTCATTGTTTAAAGCCAATCAGAGTTGTTGATTAGGGTTCCTGAGCCACCAGGGTTCTCGATTTGTATTAACAGCAGTTCTCTTCCTATGTTGGCAAACGTAGAAATGTTATTGTGGTGATATTTCCAAACAGCCCATTCACCAGCGTTACATATACAGCAAATAGCCATTACATTAAGACCAGGTTAAGAGAGTAACATTGACTGTCATAACAATCAGCCATAACATTAAGACCACTGCCATGTGAAGAGAGTAACATTGTCTCTAGTTCTTTCATTATAGTGGCACCTGTTGGGTGTGGGGGTGGGGCATATATTAGGCCGCGAGTGAACAGTCAGTACTTGATGTTGATGTGCTTGAAACAGTAGTATAAGGATCTTGGTGCCTTATTGTGATGGAGCATCTCCTGATCAGCAGGTCTTGTGGAGCGATTAAAGTGGTTAAACTGGTGAATTGTGCGGCGTGAAGACCTCATTCCAAAGAGGTGCTTGTGTCAGAACACACTACAGTCAAATATATGTCAAAAGAGGTGATTTGTGTCCATAAGCCACTGGTTCGTTGTTAAGTTGTTGTCTGTTCATTGCCACGTCCAGCTGTCTTGCCTTTAAGCAGATAATCATTTGTTCTACTCCCTGAAGAGAGCCGTTGGACTTGTTTGTGGATGCTGTTGAGGCGTCAGCAGTAATTTCCACAGTGGTGTGCGTTTATAATTGCTTATATCCCACGACTGCTTAAATTAACTGCCTCCTTTGGCACCCTGAGAGCTCACCTTCCTGAGCACGGCCAGATTTCCCAAAAATCAAGATAAAAGGCTTTATTATTTTATGCTTTTAAGACCATGTCTGGATAAACAATGTCCACACATTAGACAATTTCTAAATATAGTCAAATAACGTGACCATTGAGGGGACATTGACATTAACAAAATGACTGGTAAATATAAATCTTATGCCAGTGAACTTTACTTACATATTCTGTATAGCTACGATAGTTTCCATTTACGCCATATACACCAATCAGTCATAACATTTACACCACTGCTTGGTGAAGGGAATAACATTGACTATACTGGTTATTTTTAGTGCCTTATTGTAAAGGAGCATCTCCAGAACAGCAGGTCTTGCGGGGTATTCCAGGTAGTTGCTAGTTCCAAAAACGTTCAGAGTAAAGACAACTCGCAAACCAAGGAACGCGTAGTATTTTATTATTAGGCAGGTAGTGTTAATGTTATGACTGATTGATATACATAGATATATAAAAATGAACTGAACACTAAACAATTCTGAATCGCAGAAGGATGGTGGATTTTGCATTTATAAACAGATGGGATTCAATAATGAAAATATTACTATTCTTTATAAACACTGAGTATATTATTGGGTGTTAAAATGCTGTATTTCATTTGTTCCAATATTATCCTGGTAACAGTTATAACGAGTTAAAATTGGCCTGTTGTTTCAAGCATTTAGGTTTCAATTGTACACAACTCAAACTGGATTTGCTCAACCACAACGGCATTCCCCTAGGACCAACTTGGAGCTAAGTTCCTTGCTCAAGGATGTAAACCTCTGAATATATAATCACATTCACAGCCTCTGACTGCGGCTTTGTCTCTACAGTGGAAGTCAGTTCCACTTCTATAGCACTTTTTGCAGCTAATGTGACAAAGCAGCTTGACAGGATACGGTTCTGAGCCCCTAATGAACAAACGAGGCTGAAAAACCCTTGGGAGAAACCATGACTCAGGAGCCCATCCTAACCTGGTCGACACCAGACAACAGTAATAAAGAAGAAGAGTCTCCGTTTCTAGAGGTGGCGTCGGATAAAAGCCTATAGCTTCCAGCAACAGGTCCAGCATCTACATATAAAGAACATGAAGAACATGTAGTAGCTGAACTAGTCTGGCACAGGTGAGCAGGAGGCCCCAAAGATGGATGATCTAGTCATATAAAGTCTTGTGTTGTCCATCACATTTACTACATTTTAGCATCAATAATTCAGGTGTGAATTTTCTTTTTTTGTTCTTGGGATCAACTGCCAAGAATGTTTTGATCAGAACAGAATTTTCCATCAGAATCATAATCCAAATCTAAGCCATAATAGTAGGCCAAGTATTATTGTCGTTATTTAAAGGGAAAAATCAATAATGTCATAAACAAAACAGTCACATGAACAAAGAACAAACTATTGTTGATCTGGCACACGTTCAATGCCAGTCAATTTTTTCCTCTGAGTGCTACTAGAATATTACAATTTTTATATTTAACACTGCGCAGATACTGCACATCTATGACCCTGACTATTTATAGATATTCCTACTCTATGTCCTAGTTGTTGCTTTTCCTTTTTTCAGCTGAAGCCTCGTCGTCTCGTCTCTGTATTCTGTAATGTATATAGCAGAGATGATAATAACGTTTACTTGGTTGAAATAATACTTAAAATAAAGTGAAATAAAGCCTCCAGTTTGAATGATTTGCTTGTTGTTTTAAAGCTATACAAATAGTTAAGGATGATGTTTGATTTTATTGTAAATTATTAGTTGCAAAGACTCCAGGAGCTGGAAAAACTTCCCTCAAGGTTTTCTGGAGATCACTGACTGTGAATATCACCTAAGCAGTCAGTAGAAATTTAAACAACAAACAAAAGATAAAGGCAATTACACCAACAAATGATACCTAACATGTTGTAATCATTTTTAATATTTCAATAAACAAGAAACAAATCAATCACATGGAAACAGTAAGTACATTTTGAGAAACGTCTGTGAAAAGTTAGATTTCACTCACATTTTTAGCATAACATTAAGCTAATTAATTAAGCTAATTATGATCAACAGATGCTTCAAACTATTTATAATTAGAACATTGTAATAGCAAGTATGAACATGGGCCATGAGAAACACATTCAGTCCTTCAGTTCAGGCCATAAAAACTTAACTCAGTCCAAAATAATAAAAAAAAACATGTTTGGTAATGCTAATTCTGGTTAGCAACATAGTTATATACTAGTAGTTTCATATTATAGATGATTTTTGAACATTTTAGATTGAACCTGGACAAATGAACGTGTTTGATTTAGCATTTTTAGAGCAACTCTTAATTGTATTCATGGTCAGTTAGACATGGTTGGATTTAAACAATTAGGCCACTTAGACACAATGGAGGGTTGGATCATTGTCCACAAGGTACTTCAGTTGAACTTTGCTTATATGCAAAATGTATGAAATTAACATTTGAATTATAACAGAATATGTTGTATTAATGTGGAATTTCTGACATGTACTTTTTAATTCCCACAAAATACTGAGGCTCAGAAAAGCCTGAAGGTCTTCCTCTTGTGAAACTACGGAATGTTTTCACTATGCACACTGTAGACTGTAAACTGTAGTTTGTTCTGCTCAAAGACGTTTACTGCCCTCTACTGGAGATTGGTTGTATTGCCCTCTAGTGGAGATTGGTGGTATTGCCCTCTACTGGAGATTGGTGGTATTGCCCTCTACTAGAGATTGGTGGTATTGCCCTCTACTGGAGATTGGTGGTATTGCCCTCTACTAGAGATTGGTGGTATTGCTCTCTACTGGAGATTGGTGGTATTGCCCTTTACTGGAGATTGGTGGTATTGCCCTCTACTGGAGATTGGTGGTATTGCCCTCTACTGGAGATTGGTGGTATTGCCCTCTACTGGAAATTGGTGGTATTGCCCTCTAGTGGAGATTGGTTGTATTGTCCTCTACAGGACGTTGATGGTATTGCCATCTATTGGAGATTGGTGGTATTGCCCTCTACTGGAGATTGGTGGTATTCAAAGTGCCCTCCACTTATTCAGATAACTGCACTAACAGTTAATATTTAGCACATTCCCACTGTCTCGTTGCAGAGCTTAAGCTCTCACCTCTGCCTGAGTTCATAGAAATCATGTGCTGTCTCACCTAGAATCGCTGATAATGTTCTGCAATGCTCAGCATATGTTTAGCCATACAACAAATGTCATCAGATTCCCTGCTGACTCAGATTCCTGCAGAGCAGACACAATGTACTGCGGCCAGCAAAAGACGAAATGTATGAAGCATAACTGGGCCTTTTTATTCCTTTAGCATAGACATAGGCCTGTTCTTTGTATTGGTGAAGGAATATGCTGGTGGGGTGAATGCAGATATAGGAAAGACCAATGTCATGGAAAGCCTGAGGACATTTGAAGGCAGGAGACCCAGATAAGCAGTAACCTAAAGACTGTTATATATGTGGCATAAGCAAGAGACCTTCCCACATTGAAGATGTTTTAAAAATAGCTCGAGTGCATGCTCAGCATGATTCATTACTGCCCCAGCTGTGCATTATTTATAGCCTAAACTGTATTGTTGAGGACTAGGGTACGGCAAGAGCAATGCCTTTATATAATATACAGCATCAACATTAATAATACTGCAGGCATTGGTTATGCTTTTAAATAATGAATTCATATCTAAACCTGATACATCAGTGATGAGGCTTTACATGAGGTTCCTTTTTATTTATTAAGTCAATATTGATTTATAGCACTTTTTGAAACAGAAGTTGACACAAAGCAGCTTTACAGAATCTGGATATAAGGAAAAACTCTTTAATTTGGGGGAAGAAACCTTGGGAGGGGCCAAGGTTCAGGAACCAATCCTCCAACAACAACCAAAAGGAAACAGTCTCAGTTTGTGGAGGCGGCAGCTAGAGCCTATTGCTTAGAGTAACAGATCCAGCGTAAAGTACAGGGAGCTGGTCCTGGTGAGTAGTAGGCCCCAGTGATGGATGATCTGGTGTTTGTAGTGTACAGGTGGACTGTGATGACTCTCGATGGAGAAGGTGAACATCAGGGCTGTATATATGGGCTCTCCTCAGCAGGTGTGAGGTGTGAGAACTTCAACCAGAAGTAGAGCATTGGGATGACAACAGGATCACTGGCATCTCATGGTTGTCATGTGTGGCTTGACAGAGAAGACTTTTAGGGATGTTTGATGTTACGAGTTGATAAAAACAACGAACAAAGTAGCAGGTGCAAGCAGTAATTCTGAAAAGACTATCTATGACAGCATAACTAAAGTAACAGCAATAGTAACAGTCTCAGCTTGTAGGGCCTATAGTTTGCAATAACAGATTCAGCGCAAAGTACAGGGTGCTGGTTCATCATAGTTGAACTAGTCTTGGACACATGATCAGGAGGCCCCAATGATGGATGGTCCAGAGGGGCAGCAGTTCTAGATGCTCAGTGGCCTTGACTTTGGTGTTCTCATGGAAACAATTCAGTCAAGTATGAACAAGAACTGAAGATCGGTTTCATTAGCCATTTTTGTCCCATCCAGGAGCCATCCCCCCAGACCTGCTCCTACACAGCATCTACACATGCTCACAAAGCTTCACTTCTTGGGTAATTGATACATTAACGTTTGACGCCCTTCCTCAGCACGTGTGTATCCTCTTGGGTGTGAAAGCACATTGTTAATTTATTGTCCACTCCAGCTGAAAGGTATAAATGTTCAGCCAGCAATAAAACGACTCATGTAGCAGCTCTGCTGAAAAAAAGGTGTCTCTTTGCTTCCTTGTGGTTTGTTGATGATTTCCAGTGGTTAATAATGGTATTTTATGTTCTACTGATGGGTTGCAGGTCACTGCGATTATTTGCGACTCTGTTGATGACTTTCTAACGGATTATTCTACAGGAAAGTGGCTTTAATGGAAATAATAAAGATCAATAAATTGCGCTGCATCAGTCAGTTACTTACATTGATCAGTTCTTCTGTGACGATACTTGATAACATGACCTTTAGAGCAAAGATGCGTATCGCTACAGTGCTAGTTTGTCCTTACCAACAGATATGGTGACATCACAGTTTCATGTTACATCGTGACACATTTCCTGCCACCTGCCTCCACACTGATGTAATCAAACTGATGTTAAAGTTGGAACAGAACACTTTCTGGACCTGGATTTGTCACCTCTGGTCTAACCTGAGCTGTCTATCTGTCTACCTTATCTTATCCTGTCCATCCTCATCACTCTCAACACAAATCTTATGTCAAGACTTTTATTTGATCATGTTAACTTTTATTTTGTAATTACATGCTTTTAGTTTTTAAGATTATGAACTTTGTCATATTGTCATATGAGGCCCTTTATATTGACATTAAGACTTTTATTTTGTAATATTGTGACATCTACTTTGTCATTTTAGGAGCATTATTTTGCCATTAGGATTTTGATTGTGTAATATTAGGACATTATCTTTGTCATAAAGGAACATTAAATATGTCATTGGGACTTATTTTTTGTCATATTATTATTAATTTAATATGGCCATTAGGACTTTTATTTTGTATTATTAGGTCTTGCCATTTTAAGGCTTATTTTCTTCTATTAAGCCTTTGTTAATGGGACATTTTGTCATATTAAGAATCTGATTTTGTAAATCCAGGACCTTTATGTTCGCCAATAGGACTATTATTTTGTTAAATTAGATCTTTTATTGCCATTAAGACTTGTATTTTTGTAATATTAAGAGTTTTATTTTGTTATATAGGATCGTAATATTGTTGCTAGGACTTTTATTTTTTAAACTCTGGACTGATTTAATCATAATAAGAATTAGTCTTTTCACACATTTGTAATATTAGGACTTTTGTTTTGCTTTATTAGGACTTTAGTTGTCATGTTATGCCCTTTAAATTGCCATAGGATTTAACATTTTAAAATCATTTAAATACTTTCCTTTTGCCATTTTAGGCCGTTTTTAAAGGACCATAATATTGCCGTTAGGATTTTAATCTACTATTACTGTAGCTTTGATTTAAACGTAATATTTTATATAATGTTGGTAAATGTTTCTTTTACATGATTTATTGATAAAACATACTTCTAAACATTTGAAACCAAGTTAAATGCAACACGATGATTAGTCTCTTATAATGGTTACAATGGTGTTCTTTATATTCATCTATTTTTTAAATTATTGTTTTAAAAACAATTCAGCAACGTCTTTGCATGTTGTAGCTATTAATAAAACAGATGCTGTTACGATTGCCCTGTTCCAGGTTGTCATGTTTTGTTTTTTGCTATGGGTTGCCACGTGTCCATGTCCTCATGTTTAATGGTTAGGTTTATATTTTGCCCCGCCTTTGCCCCGCCCTCTTGATAGCCTACTCACCTGTTGCTTATTCCTTCTCTCCACCTATCCCAGCTGTCCTGTGTCCGGTCTGAGTATTTATGACCTTGTGTTAAGTTAGATCTGGTCTGATGTGAATTGTGTAGTGCTATATCCATGCATTCCTGATGTTTCCTCTGAGACGGATCTGTAAGCGTATACTGTATATTGGAAATTCCATAATATAAGACAAAGTGGGAGGTGCCTGCAGGTTTTCTATTGATTCTTACTGAGAATATATAACTTACAGTTTAAAAAGTCAATGTGAAAATAGAATAATACAGAATAAAAGAGGTTCTTTAAACCTGGGTTATACACAATCAATTAATTCAACTATGCACACAGCAACTGATGCTCATTGGCTACTATGGGACCCTCTGATACAGGTGATAAGGTGAAGGTCTGTTCATTTCTGAATCCAGAAACACATCTATGCTCTCGTCTGCATCTGGCGTAATATGTTCTTGATGGTTAAAAGTTAAAAGGGACCAAACTGAGACCGTTTCGTTTGATTTTGGTTGTTTGCTTGTTGGATGGGCTGCTGGGTCATGGTTCCTCCCAAGGTTTAGGGAGTTTTTCCTCACCTCTGTCGCTCATTATGGCCTCACACCTGGATTTACTGATAATGCTTTGCAACCACATCTATTATTAAAAGCTCTACAGAAATACAATGACCTTGATTTGATTTAACAATTGGATTTTTTCAATTTTCAATTTTCTCCCATTCTTAGAACAACTTGAATAAAAACAAACCAACACTGGAAACCGACTTATTATTACTTTATTTTATTCTCACTTTATTTTGGTTCATTCGGTCCATGGCAAAGTTTCCCAAAAGCAGTGTGCGGTTCAACAGTCTTTCCGATCCTCGCTCAATCGTCCAACAAAGGTGTGCTTTTGGGAAACCTAGCGCAGACTACTTTCGTCCTTGGAGTTAAAGGGACTTGTGTAATATGGCTGACGTTTGATGGTAGACACTGACTGCACACAGCTACAGAATGGGGCGGCACAAAGATTCTGTTAGTTTCTAATGATGGTTTTGGTATTCACGCACATAAACAGGTCGCAAATGAATGTAAGACACTAAGCATCAGTACCGACTATACAGATAAGACATTAAGTTTAAAGGCCATATCTAAATACATTCAGAGATCAAATCATAAATCAACTCTTCCCCATTGCATTGATTTGGTAGAGCGAACAGAAAGTGTCTGAAAAAAGCAGAGAATGGACCCTAACATCTAATAACCCCCCCAGATGCCAATGGTAGTGCTTGTGCATTCAGTGAGTATACATACATATATGCACAACTGACAAATAAAGCTGGATCACACATGGCTTGGGCTGGGAACAACCTACATATGCGACTACCGTGCATTGTTAAAGTGGAAGACCACACGTGGTGGCTACACAGCAACAGAGGGACGAAACAATACTGACTACATTCGTCATGGACGTCGTTTACATGTCCCTCGATCTCGGACTGTTTTTTTTTATACATTTGTTTTATTTGTAGAATAATATACAATATGCTATGGCTAGTCCTCCAAGCATTTACATTCTAACCCTATACAGAAGCAGAAAAGCTCACGTTGAAGCAGACGGTCCCATGTGTGACGTGGTGTATTATCGACTGGTTTTCGTTTTTCTTTATTGTTTTACGTATTCCCTCTGCTAAATGATCCAGGAAGACCACTTTCTGACATGAGACACCGACAAACGTTTCATGCTTCCCCTCGGTGAGAAACTGTGGAAGACCATCAGAGGAGGTGGGAACGGTGTCTACGTATCTCAGGTCAGAAGATGGTGTCTAAAACTGGGTCGGGAGTATAAGTATAAGACGGAGGTCAAACGTCGTTGACTGTAATTTTAATATCGAAGCGTCCCTGGTAGCGATCCTTGTCGCTGTAATAGATGTTCTCGCCGAACACTTTGCACTCAATGCGGAGCTCATAGTTCATGGTCAAGTTGACAAACTGGATGCCCACCAGAGGCTGCAGGTACTGTTGGTGCAGCATTTTGCCGTAGTAAGGGTAATACTGCAGAGGGAATCCGCCTCCGATGCCGAAGTACCTCACCTCCCCAAGCTTACCCTCGTCTTCTTCTCTCTGTGGAAGGTTTTGGAGAACGAAAGACAAAAACGTGAAACCGTCTGACGTGGCTTCTGGCTTTCCATGTAGCTCAGCGATAAAGTTTCATTGCTTAATGCAGAATAATGCAGAATTAATTTATTAAGAGGAGTAAGGGTGCTTACCTTATTATGGCAGAAAATAGGAATCACATTGGGCTGGACTTTATACTGGGCCTCCTCTGGGATAGATTCATTAGATAGAGGGGGCTAGGGAGTAGGAGGTAGAATTCATTAAATATATCATAAAACACATCACTTTTCATTAGGCAAGAATTTGAAAATGGAAGCAGCACTTTGAAACACAATGAGTTAATAATAAAAATGAAAAATTAATGCCACAAAAAACTAATTAGACATATTCCAGATAAAAATATAAATATTTTAACATTGAATATTTCAAATGTATATTTTTTGTTGCACTATTTCATTGAATTTATTATAATATGCCATTCTTTGTTACTCTGTAGCATTCTATCAAGCCATTCATAAATAAAGATTATAATTAACATCTGCATTCTATGACTGAAACTGAACTAAAGCTAGGGTAGATTTTTGTTTTAGAAATCCGATTTACACCACATTAGCAGCAAATAAATACTCAGCGAAGCTAAATCTGCGGCAGTAGTCAGACGGACACATTCATTGCACAATGGCAGAGAAACTGCCGACAGCAACCTTCGGTTACAAAAGAAAGGAAGCTATGACCAAAAAGAGGTTGGATGGAGCTAGAAACAAAACTCGAGTAAACATCAGTTTGGCATTTTCTTTTCCTTAACAAGAATAATCCATTCCACCCTTAACAGTGAAGAGGTTTATAACCTGCACTGTTTAAGGTGGAATGAAAGTCAGGGCAAAAACAACACCTCTTTGGAATTTGGAGGAGTGAGAAAAATCAGGGAGTGTTTTAGAGGAGTGGCTTCAGAGAGGTGTCTGAAGAGGTGAGGGAGGTGGGATTTCCCAAAATCTGACGATTTCTCCAGACTCGCCAGCTCAACCGATTGCTTACTGTAGAATTTTCTTAATCATGGTTCAAGGGGACCTACAATAAAATGTTATTATCATTATGCAAATTCCAACCTACCCTTGGCCTGTAGTTCACAATCCTATTGAGCTTGACAATCAAGCAGGGTTTCCCCTCTTTGAAGCCAAAATCCCTGTCATCGATGCCTGAGCAAGGCCCAAGGAGATATCTGGAGAATCGACAGGCCTTCCGAGGTCCCATATCACTCTCCAGTTCTCCCCTGTGCTTGTAGTCCTCCGGGTCAGCTAAGGAGATATGGATTATGAGTAAACAACAATGAAAGTAAATGGCAAAGCATAATATGGGTCCCGACACCACAAACAGGATCAATCCCAGGGACATAACCAGCAACTCTCCTCCAGCCATTAGGCCAATGCTGCCTCCTTTAGAATCATAATTAAAGATAAACACAAATGTAGTAACTATAAACACTATATTCTTTCTTAACCTCAAACCTGATCCTTACCCTTAGCCCTAACCCCAATCCAAGTCTTAACGTTCAAACCCAAAAGACTTTTCAAGTGGTTGTTTTGTAGTGAAAGTAGTGCAAATGACGGTTATCCACTACGCTATCCTTTTTCTACACACCATTACACATCGCCAAGTCCTTTACATTAGCATTTTAATTGAACAAACATTAGAAATATAATAGCTGTCCTTCAACTGTGTTATGAAAGCATTGTAGTTCAGAAATCCTCAATAAATATAATTCAGATACATCGGATGGCTGAGCATTAGGGTTTTACCTCCACAGTCCTCAAACTTCATTTGGTCTCTTTGGCCTTCTTCATTGTACGCTTCCAGAAATTCTCTCATGTGCCGCGTGTATTTAAAAAACGTCTCTATATTATTCATGTTGAACACCAACTCTGATTTGTCTGGGCGAGGGGCATGGGAAAGGCCTGGATACAGACAAAAATGCAGAAATATTAATTACTTTTGAAGTCATTTTAGGAAGAACAAAGAGAAATCATTGAAAACAGATGAAAGA
Source organism: Lepidarchus adonis (assembly GCA_037576955.1). Lineage (NCBI taxonomy): Eukaryota > Metazoa > Chordata > Actinopteri > Characiformes > Lepidarchidae > Lepidarchus > Lepidarchus adonis. The sequence continues at coordinate 12,972 of JBBIGC010161832.1, forward strand.
CATCACTTTTAGCAGTCTGAATAAGCACCAGCGAGTGGAATTCCCTGGGGCCATTCCTCTGTCATTCCACCAGAGGGAGACACTGACCCACCTGAGACTCTGTTATGCTTTTTTCTGGGCATTTTATGCTATCTACTTTCACTTTCACTTTCAATGAGGATTGACTTTTCATTCTCCTGATGCTAGGGCCATTGTTTATTACATTTTGGAGACTTTTAAATACATGTTTACCCATTTATATTTTTAGTTTTCACTTACTGTGTGTAAATACAGTTGAATAAGGCTAACTATTGATTGATTTATTGGTTTATTGATTGGTCAATTGATTGATTGGTTTAGAAAGTACAAAGTTATACAATTTAATTTAATCAGTTTTGCAGACTGGCTGAAGCCATATTCAGGTTCAGGGCTATCTAATAACGCTTTTTAAAATTAAATCTTTCCTTTATTTTGTAGAACTGCCGTATTATCACAAATCTATAACTGAATCATCCTCCGTGATGACACATTGCCTCTATTGCTAAGAATTCTGGTCTGTATGGAGTAAATACAGAAATTTGTATAGATATATACTCATATATCATCTCCACAATCATAAAGCCAAAAGTGATTAAACTAAATATGAATAAAATAATAAAATATTATAAATAATAATGCTAGTTAAAATAATATTTAAAAATCACATTCAATATGGCTGCAAGTTCTGCTGCACATAGTCAGACTACTAATTTCAGTTTATTTTTGGCTCAGGGCATTTTTATTTTTAGACTTGGTGAAATGACTTCTGAAAAATGACAGATTTTATTAAAAACATTGGGCCTGTCTTCCACCGTCCACTTCGTTTCAAGGCTTTTGTTGGATTGAAGAGGCAGTATCTCCAACATGGATCGATTCGTCAAGTCTGGAGAAGCTCATTAATGGGCAGCTCATTGGTTCTTCACATTTTCCATCAAACTGGTGCAACTGAATCGCAATTTTATCTCAATTTATTTCCCTTTGGTACTATCGCTGCATCGTACGCTGTCCTTCCTATTCTTCAGGCCTCTCTGTGGTTTGGGTGTTGTGAAGTCCAGGACCTATTTTTGTCCTGATGAGGTTCCTTTGGGGGATTAACTGTTCCTCTTTGGCTGCTTGTTTAGACGTTGTTCATTAGCTATGTATCTAGTTGACCTTTTGGCTACCAATGGAAGTGGTTAGACCTACTACAGATTCAGTGGCCAACACGCTACCATCCAGGGACCTAATGTCCCGAGAGCCACATAATGAACAGAATATCCTTGGTCATGCAACAAAGGGAACGTTATGTGCTGTGACTGATGAGGTGAAACAGGAGCTCTTACCTGGGGGAGCGATTCTGTCTTGCCAGGTGGGTTTGTAGTTGCTTAAGGTGAGAAGCAAAGCCTGGATGGTCCCGACGAAGATTCCAGTCAAGAAACCATAAAAGACAACATAGAACAGGAGGATTTTCGCTGTAGAGAGACAAACACAATATGTAAGAAGCTACAAGGAGCTTGAATTTGCATCTTTAAAGCTTGAGTAACTCCTGGAAGCCGGAGAGTAAGGATCTGAGGGCGTAGAGCATCAGGGGTGTCCCGGGTAGTTGTTAGTACCAAAACTGATCTAAGGAATGACGACTTATGGATGTGGTCTGTTCCCAAAGTGGAGCTCCCGTTGTACAAAATGCTAATGCTAGCTCTGATAGAAAGGGGTTGGAACACTTAATATTAGACAGGTGGTCTGATGGTATGTAGGTATCACAAATTCAAAACCAGGTATAGATACTACATGGAAAACAGCTCAGCTGCAGGATGTCGACCCAATATCCACTCAATCTGTAGTTCAAAATTTGTTGCTGTTTCCGCTCAAAATGTTCTCGACTTTCCACAACTGTCCTAGAAGAACAACTAGGAGCTGCAGTGTTCAGATGAAGTATTGCACATAAATAGAGGTAAAATAAATAACAGTCACTGTGGTAGGATGCATCAAAGGAACGCAACACAAGGATACATGTTCGCTAGCCATATTCTGTTACAATTTTTACATTTTATTAGATTTTTAATTAATTTTCATTTACCTATAAAATAAACTAATACATTTGTTCAGTAATTCATTTGTTTATGAATAAAATTTATTTCAAATTGAGTGAATACAAAAATATTTAATGGAAGAATTTACTGTACATTTGCTAAGTTGCTAAGACTGTATTTTGCAGTCCAGCGCTTTGCGTTCAGTTTGAGATTTATTGGTGACTATCATAATACTCCCTCTTGCTAAAATATGCATTAATCATTCTTGGTTGAACAGCGCAGTACGAACTGGGACAATCTGCCGTCATCCACAGGGGCGACATCTATAAGTAATGACCTATATCACAAAGTGTGAGTGTTTGAAATAAAAATATGCGGGTGACCTTCCTGGAGCTCCTTCTGAACCAGGGAAAATCTAAATTCAGGGTCACTCACTTCTGCAAGGCCACATTCCCGGCTGCGGGAAATGAATGACGCCTGGTGTTTAACTGATGGGCTGAATCGTGGAACCCAGGTTAAATGAAACAGCAGAGGCAACTTAATGCGACAATCACACTCCAGCTCCATAAAGTCCAAGGCTAAAGTGTAGTAAAGAAGCGCAGCCGCAGTCGCAGCCGCAGTCACACAGGCTGTAAGAGTTAAATCAGCTCCGTTCAGCACGAGGCTGTGAGTGTCGTCCTGAGGGTCAAACACACCATTAAGTACAGTATCACCATGCTAGAGAAGTCTGTCTGTCTAACTGTCTGTCTATCTATGTATGTATCTACCTGTCTGTCTAACTGTCTATATATCTGTCTCTCTGTCTGTCTATGTATGTATATATCTGTATGTCTGTCTAACTGTCTATGTATATGTCTCTCTATCTGTCTATGTATGTATATATCTGTTTGTCTGTCTGTCTAACTGCCTGTCTGTCTAACTGTCTATCTATCTGTCTGTCTATGTATGTATCTATCTGTCTGTCTAACTGTCTATGTACCTGTCTGTGTCTATCTAACTGACTATGTATGTCTGTCTATCGGTCTCTCCTTCTGTCTGTTTAACTGTCTATGTATCTAACTTTCTGTCTGTCTAACTGTGTCTATCTCTCTGTCTGTCTAACTGACTATGTATGTCTGTCTATCTGTCTCTCCTTCTGTCTGTCTAACTGTCTATGTATCTAACTTTCTGTCTGTCTAACTGTGTCTATCTATCTGTTTGTCTAACTGACTATGTATGTCTGTCTGTCCATCTATCTGTTTATATAACTGTCTATCTATCTGTCTGTCTCTCTGTCTAACCATCCACCCATCCATCTGTCCATCCATCTATTTTCTGTCTGTCTGTTTAACCATCCATCCATCCATCTTTTGTTTTAAACTCTGTCTGATTGTCTGTCTGGCTGTCTATATATCTAGCTGTCTGTCTGTCTAACTGTCAATATATCTAGCTGTCTGTCTAACTGTGTCTGTCTGTCTGTCTAACTGTCAATATATCTAGCTGTCTGTCTAACTGTGTCTGTCTGTCTATCTATCTATCTATCTATCTATCTATCTATCTATCTATCTATCTATCTATCTATCTATCTA
>JBBIGC010161912.1:0-16557 GCA_037576955.1 Lepidarchus adonis
TGTACATGTAGAAGGTGTACATGTAGAAGGTGTACATGTAGAAGGTGTACATGTAGAAGGTGTACATGTAGAAGGTGGCGCATGTACACAGTCCATCGTTCTTCTAGCATTTAGCCTTCCCTTCACTCACCATCTGTGTTCTCACATACACCATTTAATTACTTCCTGCCATTATTCATTACAGATGAATGACAGCCTAAAATTATTGTTGCATGTGTGTATAAAAGCTGATTAAATATTGCTGCAAGTGTGAAAGGGTATTCAGCATACAGCTAGTTGTTTGAAGGACAAAGCAAATATAATGGATCTCTCTGTTTTCTTTTTTCTTTTCTTTTTGCTTTAATATAATTAAAGACAAGAACATTGTGGGCCCTTCTTTGGCACATCATCTTCAACATGTAAGGGTGGGGGGAGCAACACAAGGCCCCTCAACAAATCAAAACTTCCCCAGGCCAACAATCAAAAACACCACCCAGCTTCAGCAAAACTATAGTCCTGAGTGTTTCATGACCCAACACAGTAACAGTAACAGTAACAGTGACAGTAACAGTGACAGTGACAGTGACAGTAACAGTAACAGTAACAGTGACAGTAACAGTAACAGTAACAGTAAGTTTTATTTTGGGAGATCAAGTCAAGCAACAGCTGGACAGAAGTGTTGAAGCATTACAGTAATCATTATATTTAGTCATTAAATATTAATTATTTAATATTTACATATGGTAAAATACATGTAAATGTCTGTTGATTACCACCAACAAAATATTTTCTAAAAGTGTGACAAATGTGCATCATATAATGCATAAATGTTTAGGCATTATATTTTTTTGCTTGGTTGTTTGTTTCTATTTTTGACAGAGATTTGATGCGGATGGCCTAAACTGAGAAATTTATTAAGATTTAATTAAGATTAAGATTAAGATTTATTTCCACTGTTTAAAAAACTAACAATAAGTCTTTCATGCAAGTTTACACATTTCATTTCTAGATCTTAGGCCCCAGACATAAAAAAATTCCCGCAGAAACAGTTTAGCCAACAATTAAATCTAAATTGTGCAACAGTATTGCATGCTTTACCATGAAACACAAAGACATGGTTTTCCATTACACGTGACACATTACACAGGGAAAGTTGTTTTATTTGTCACCTTTAATCATTCAGCAAATTATGACCTGATTTTTTCTTCACAGTGGTGGCCCAGTTCTTGATGTCGTGGTGTTAGGAAACGTTCTCAGACCAAAAAGCTTTTTGTTAGCTCTTATTTCAACATATCATACACCCTTTCTTTTAATCTCATAATTATAATTTCAAAGAAAAAGCATTTGCTGCCCTCAGCAGCAGGCCTGCTATCTCTGAATACAGGGACTTTTACAGAAGGAACAGCAGGAGGAGAGCTTATTCAAAACCCTCACTGTTCTCAGAGACTCTGAAAAACTCTTACAGGTTATTACTCTGTATGGTTTATCTAGAATTACAGCATTGCAGTGTGTAATTAGACCACCATAAGAATTTTAGCTTAAAAGGTTTTGGGGATATTGAAATATTTCAGCTGCAGCTGATAGAAAGGTCAAAGAACACACAACGCACTACAGAATCAGGATGACATTTGTGTATGTTTATATATATGTATATATATATATATATGTGTGTGGAGAAAATAACTATTTGACCCTTTGCGGATTTTGTAAGTTTGCCCACTGACAAAGAAAAAGAAAAACTGTCTATCTTTTTTTTCTTTTTCCCCCCAGAAGTCTTTATTGAATTTTTCACACTAAACATCAAACACACAAAAAACAGAAATAATTTGGCCTTAGAGTAATGAACCCCATGTACGACTTTAAACTGTATCAGCAAGAGACGGGCACTAGAAGTAAAAAAGTGTTGCATACTACATTAGTCCACCATTCCCCATCAAGGTCAATACCCAGTTTTGGTACTAGACTTGTCTGCTAGATCGAGGATACGACTATATAGTGCTGAAATGGTTTGTAGCCCATTCCAGCCTTGTGCAGGACTACAATAATGTCACTGACATTCTTAGACAGCGCTTTGGTCTTGCCCATGGTGTAGAGGTCAGAATCTGATTGATTGAGTCTGTGGACAAGTGTCTTTTATTCAGATGACTAGTTGAGACAGGTGTCTTTAACAGGTTGGTAGGGGGTCAAATACTTATTTCACTCAATGAAATGCAAATCAATTCATGTATTTTATATAATGTGATTTTCTTGGTTTTCTTTTTGATATTCTATCTCTCACTGTTAAAATTATACACTGTTCATTTCTTTTTTAGCGAGCAAACTCACAAAAACAGTGAGGGGTCAAATAATTGTTTCCTCCACTGTATATAATGTTATAATCTTTTTTGTAATATAATACTGGGGCTTATTCAGGGTCCAAAATATCTAGTAGTGCCAAATTCTGACTATTCTTTTTGAGAATAAATACCAAGACGAAAATGTTGGTACTGAGTGTTTGATTTAAGCAGGATATGGAATATTTTAAATTTAATGGAACTGTGTCTTGAAAAATAAAAGCAGCTAACACATGTGTAAAGAGAAACTTTGGCACATTGAACGCTCTATATGTCAAATAAAGTTATTTCACTCCCAAAAATGAAGAAAATAGATTTATAAATATTCACTTTCTATATTTTTCATATTCACATTCAACGATTGTCAATCATGAGTCACTGGGGGGCCCCACTGCTCGGTACTGACATGGAATTTTCAATGGGCTCTTATGGTGCATTAGTGCCATTTAAAAATGACTGATGTTTTACAGTGTTATGCATTGCTGATATATTTTAAAGCACCTTTCAACTCCAATTACAGGACATTTCTAACAGTGAACTGTGCATAATCATGACACCAACTAGCACAGCCCACAAGCTGCTCAGCTCGCTAACCAATCAGCACTCAGTACCCAGTACTGCTGAAACATCTGGTATTGCAATTTATTTAGTATTCAGTACTGAATCATTTTTAAAGGCAGACTCATTTTTCCATTATTATTATTATATTATTATTTCCATTATTCCATTTGAGCATAAAGCCCTTGTGTCAGTCTCCATTATTTCCTTTGAGGACTTTTCCACCCTGGAAAAATGTCACTATATGTAAATGAGGTGCATAATAGGCCCTCTGTTAGAACGATCACCCCTGAATGTTCAGAAACATAGATATCTAGGTTTTTCACTGTTTTTCTGTTTTGGAAATAGAGCACTTGCTTTATAAATCAATACCATTGACTATGATAATCTAAGTGAGTTGACTGGTGGGACATTGAGCGCAACTGAATAGTGCTCATAGTGGACACAGGAAACAGTAAGTCATCATTTAGATTTGTTTAGACAGAATCAGCGTTTGTGCTACCAAAATAGAGCATATTAGACCACAGACAGCTGCAGCAACCATTGTCAAATTTACAACAAGGAAACGTGACAGTATGGTTTTCTAGAGTTTGGCACACAATATTTTTAAACCAGTTGCTTGAATAAAACATCACATAACCTCTTAATAGCTTTTATTTCTACATAATGACTTCATTAGTCTCTATGTCTGTCAAAAGCCACTCAGCGAGAGGCCTGTTTCTGATTAACAGCACTGTTGCAAAACCCCACAGAGATTCTTTAGTTATCTTTGTGCAAGAGCAAGTGAACGGATCAGAGTTCACTAGGCCAACTGTAGTTTCATTCAGGCCATGGCCTGCATGATATCATCAATGACACATACAGCCAAGTGCTGGGAGGTGTGTAATGGGTCATGTGCTTCCATAGGTCTTATTTAAAGTCACATAAAGTCATTTTTATTTAAAATCACATGTCTGTTTATTTTGACCTTTGTTTATAAGACCTTGAACCTGAATCTCTGTAGACAAATGTGAATACACAAAGTGCATTTCACTAGAGCTATAGGGGTAAATCAAGAAAGGTCACACCCACATGTGAATCCCAAATATAACACACTTTGTTGTTTTACTTTTAAAAGAAGAGTTCAGTTTTAAGTCTATTTTTTAATCACTGAAACATTCTAGTTCATCTTCATTGTTGTACCAAGAAACAAGCAAGAACAATAAAAAAAGTCTTAACAAACATATTTTAAACAAAAAAAAACTAAACATTTTTTTACTAATAAATTCATTTTTGGCAAAAACAATCTTATCTCACTTATATAACAATAGTTTGTTAAGAAAAGAACAGCAATTTGTCAATTATGACATCTTTGTAATACTCACACCCAATGCCCTTTGGTAAACTGTTTTCAAAGACTAACAATATGAAGTAATTCTACAGTGGAGGTTGTGTAGCAAGAAACGTGTAGGTCAGAGTCCAGGGTCTGCTAGAGTCTGGGTTTCATCAAATGACTCATACTCAAAGAACAGATAGGTTGGGATTCAAAAGAATGAGTCCAACAGCTAGAGACAAGAGTCACTTGGGACAAAGGAACAAGCACCACTAACTTTACAGTATGTGCCAGAAATAATCCATCAGGGGTTCAGTTTAAGCACTTACTAATAGAAGCAGGTTCTACCACCTCCAGCACCTAGGCACATCAGTAGTCTGATCCACTACATCGTTAGTCTCAGTTGCCATTATATTACACAGTACTTTCTTGTTGTTACCATAAGACATCCATTTGAGGGTCTGTTAGGAACAATGCTCTTGTCCAACCAAGGTCTTGTTTCTACTGGTGTTGGGGTTCATAAGTTCACAAGTCATTTTATGGCCTGGACAGTGTTTTTCATTTTGTGTCTATTTTCGCTTTTTGTCATTGTCTGCTTGTCCTGGAGGAACCATCTTCATGAAGTAGGCTGGCTGCCTGTAGACCTGTAGAGCCAGCAGCACAGGAACCGCCAAAAACAGCATGTTGAGCGTCATGACCAGCCTCCACTCATCTTTAGGGATGCGGTAAGTGAAGGGCGTTCGGGAATGTACTGAGGCCCCAATGTGAGCCCACTGTGTCTAGAGGAACATGTTAACATTTTATTATAATAAAAGGCTCATAAGGCTGACTTATTTTACATATAATAATAAATGAGAACCATGGTGGATTGCCAGCTTCATTTACCTGAGCTATTGCCCCTGCAAGAAGCAAAGTCCAGTCCAGCATCCAAGTGCATCCCGGAGTATTCAGCCCATATATGCATGCCATTAGCATAGGTAAGGCATAGAAGAGGACAACCAACATCTATAGAATATTATAGCATAATCTTAGGCTAGAAACATCCAAATCAGACCTAAACAATCAACCATTATTAGTAATATACATAGATTGTTCATAAAACAAGCTTCAAGTGCTATTTGTTGTGTTGTACAGTATTCAGTATCATACACTTTTCCTCTGTAACATTCTCCCCAGCACATACCATCACTCTGGGGAAGGCCACGTTGTCTTTCAGGTAGGGCTCGTACTGGTAAATGTAAGTGAAACAGATATCCAGTGTGCACTCAAGAACAACCTGTAAGAGAGTTCTAATTAAACACTGCCTATTATTCATTAACACTTGCACTTACCTTCTTAAAATTTATTCAGCAATTCATCTTAAAGCTTATTATTTAGTAAGCTAATAAGTTAGTAAGTGACTATTTGTCATTGTGAACACACCATCGCACACAGGGCACCACAATAAAATGTGACCTCTGCATTTAACCCATCACACATGCAAACTTCTGAGTCCTAACCACTAGGCCACATTAAGTTATTAGAGTGAAAAATGAATGCCAGAACCTTCCGATGGGGCCTTAGCATTGCAGAGGACATTTAAAGTGAACAGAGCAAAGCTTGAATAAAGTAATTAATCAAGAAATACTTACAAATCCTCTGAACACAGTGAATGCCATGGCCCCTAGCAGACCCAGTGTGAGGAGAAGCTCTCTGGGACGAGATAGTAGCCCTTTCTTCTGCTCCTCCTCAACCTGCAGAAGAAGGAAGACATTTCAAATACAATCTTATACACATATTGTCTACATTTTACATATTTTGCATAAATGTATGAGAAATACATGCTTTGCTGAATTACTTTTGTCCTTGGTTTGAATATTTTATAAAATCAAATCCATACTCTATCCATCAGTTTCAGAATCGAATATGAATAGCATTCACTCCAAATTATGCTTAACTAGAGCCAATTTCAGGAAAGTCACCTTGTCTGCTGGAATGACTGGCAGCTCCCTTGACCTACTGAAAAGCTTCACAACTGCCCATATGGGCAGAATCAAGAAAATGATATTGCGCCAGAAGGCTGGATAGATGGATTTGGCATGTTTTCCTGCAAAAACAAATTAAGTACATATTACTTTGCTAAATTGTTATACTTACATAAGCTTAAACTATTCTATGGAATATATTCAATAGTCTCAGGTAAATTTATAGTTCCTCACCCACAACAATGCCTGGGATTAAGACAATTTGAGTGGCTATTATGGAGCTAGCCCAGAGTAGAGCTATACTCCGATATGGTTTCCTACAGAGAACAAGAGAAAACACTTTTTTTATTGCATTAAATACTGGGCAAATGCAAAATCAGTTTTCACCTCATCCCAAAAGTTTTACTCAGCTAATGAATGTCTGATGTCTGAAATTAGCTTCTTTAATTTTGCACTGTAGCTATAAAGTAGCTAACAAGGCTAAATAAGCTAACAAGCATAGAAAGCTTATGTCTCAAATAGACTTGCTTATGTGGTCTCAAATAGACTTGCGCCCTGGATAACAGCGTCTTCCTAAGCAAATGTAAATGGTTTCTGACATTGTATGACATACTATGGTATATCAATAAAACTGAACAAAAGTACAGATAACTGACCTCTGTTAGCTGCTAACACTGTTGTTATCTAAGCAACATATAGATAAACAACTGTCCTACACTATCAGAAGCTACATAATTTACATAACTTACATATTATAGAGGTTACTAAATAATAGATCTTAAGCTTGGGAGCTGAATAAAGACATTTAAGGCCAAATTAATGTGCTAACAGCAAGTGTGAATGATCAACAGGTTTAAATATGAATGCTATTTCAGTTTTTCACCAGTGTGCATCTGTTTCACTTACATTTAGCAGTACAAGCTCTACCAGAATGACATTGCAGCCTTCCCCAAAGTTATGATACTAGTGACAGCTTTACAGTGAGTGTGTATGGAATGCTAAAAGCAGCATAGCAGCTAAATGAAATAATTTAACCTTCACTACATCAGTTGTAAACATGCTTTTTCACCTCCCAGTGCAACATTAATCTACAGAGTGAGCTTTTCCAGTTTAAAGACCTTCTCATGGTGTATCTTGAAGGTAGGACGGGCAGTGGTTGGCTGTTTAATTTTTTATTTCTTTTTGGTTGTTTGTTTGTTTTGTAGCTGAAGAATTGCAGAGTTTCTCTAGGACATTTTTCATCATGGGGGGATTTTTCAAAGTACATTGTATTTGTGTAATGCATTCTGGGTATGGTAATAACACATAAAGGATACTAAATCATGAACTGTCACACCAATGTGTCTGTGAAATACAGTGCTGTGTATGTGTTGTTGAATGTCATATAGTATCAGAATCCACATAAGCAAGAATATTTGAGAGTAATTAACAACATATTATGCTTTGAGGCAAGTATGTCATTATTCAGTTTTCACTATGCAACTGGTGGCTATGAACCTCTATTACTTCCTAGCCTGATTAGTTGCAGTACAAATACAAAGATATTTCAGCTTAATAGCCAAACTGTAAGTTAAAAATAACCCGTTTTAATCTATGGCCTTTTTAATCTATGATTGTTCATGTTGCGTCTGTGTGTATACAGGATTTTACCTTTTCCGCATGCAATAGATAATTGTGAGGAGAAGGACAAAGTGCACCACTCCACTCCAGTAGTTCATCATGATGCAATACGCCGTATTCAAGTAAGGCTCACCCTGTAGCAGAAAAATGGTGAGGGAATGATGCCATCAAGGCTTTCGGCATTAGTTTAAGTGTTTGAAATTCAAGTGCCAGGGTATGTGAAGTTCACTATTCACTATAGCATCACTATTTTAGTACTGTCACTTCTGATTACATTAGTACTTTGTCAGTTAATCATAAGTAATCATCCACCTATCCATTCATTTTTAAGCCACTTATCCTAATCATGGTGACAGGGGTGCTGGTGCCAATCCCAGAGTTCATAGGGCAAAAAGAAAAACACCCTGGATAGGTCACCAGTCCAGCACATATCAGACATACAGACACATATGTAATCAAACTGTTAAAAATGACACCATTAAATGCATTTTAAAGAAAGATAAAATAGAAAATATTGAATAAAAATACATAAAAACACAGGGAGCAGGGTCCATTTTTTTGGGGGAAGGCTGACCTATAAGGCCTTATATTTAAAAATAATATTAGAACAAATCATTTACATATGCCTATTCTGTGTAGATAGAAAGTGTATTTTTAAACGTTTTTTTTTATTCTTAACTATGACGAGATTTTGGAAAAAGGCAGGACTCGGGCACTTTGAAGCAGGCAATTGCATGCAAATTGCCATGTAATCACTGCTGACTGATCTAGGTGATGCATTATAATTGAGGATTTTTTGAGAACCTTATTAATGTAGAAAGCCAAAAAGCCTTTGATATGGCCATCCTGCTCCAGGGCAGTTGTGAGGTCAGCAACAGAGGTGAAAGAAAACACTGCAAATACTGAAATAGAGATAAAGACATGGTGAGAAAATGGTCACAATTAGGCCCCAGGCCTGAGCTTTTTTTCATCGACCCTCCCTCTCTCTCTCTCAGTCCTGAAAATCTTTCTTTTACTTTCCTTCCCTCTCCAGCTATTGATTTCTCCCTCTACAGGAGCTTATCATGGCCTATGGCTATGTAGCTGAGGCGAGATCATTTTTTTTATCATGGAGAAATAGTGTCTACTTTTCCAAAATGTCCACCCCACAATGCTGGAAAGGACATTTCCTAATGTGTAAAAAAGAGACGACAGGTCTAGCAGCTCAGTAAGGGGCACAGAGGACGTGGATTAGGACTGACAAGCAGACAAACAGAGGAGCAGCCTGAGGCCCAGCTGCTGATTGATTACTGTGTGTTGTTTCAGAAAGTCCACCAAAAGGAGAGTAGACTCCATTACACCTAAGCCCAGGATTAAAAATGAGCTTAAAGTTCATTTCTGAGCATGAACTCTCCCCTCTATCCCAACAAATCTACACACACTACTATCATAGGATGACAAATGATTCATAGTTTCATGCAGCACTGCATGGATCTATGGCATCCCACACAAGAAAGAAAGGATCACATTTGTAAAACAGCAGCTCCATGCAGGATGGAAACATCTTTTATGTACTTATAGCTTTCTTTCTCCTGTGTTATATGTAATGGAGCTAAACCTGTACTATTTACCCAGTTTCATCTACACACAGTGGCCTTACCATAAAAGAGAGGATCCACAGACTTTTCATTTCGAACACACAGGTAGGCCATGAAGACAACAGCCAAAAGAACTGCTCCTTCAAGTCCCAGTATAACTTCTGGCCTAAGTAAACACACAAAAATACAATTAGAGACCAGGCAAAGAACAGCTTGCCCACTGATATTTGTTCCTTAGAGAACAAACAGGGCGTTTCTTCACTGTTTAGCCTTGAAATTGGTTCTTTAAAGCCATTTAGTCTATGTGCTAATCAAACTGAACTGGAAATTGAGCAAGAGGCTGTGGCTTTGCAACAGTCCTGTAAGGGTAAAAGTAAAAAGGAAATAAAATTTTCACTGTGAGAAATGAAAAAGCTCAGAGCAGACATTTCAACAACGTTGCACCTTCATCAACCAATCAGGGTATAGAATTGTGACACTGCTCGTATTACAATTGTATTACAAACGGTCTATTACAATGTTTGGAAAGCATGGCTTACGTTAGTAATGAAGAGATATTATTCGCTCCGTAAAGCGCGAACGGCGCTGTCAGAGACAATATAAAAACTCGTATCTCCAGGGGAAGAGCCATCATTCTTCAAATCCGTCCAAACGCTCACGGAGGCAGCAGGGCCCTCAGTGACGGTGAGAGAGCCAGAGATAAACGTCAGTGTTTTAAATTGAAGTCATGTAGGCTGTCCTGCGCAATAGTCACGTCGTCAGCACAGGTAACAGACAGACCTGTCTGTCTGCTCACACACTGATGTCTGAGGCCTGCAGCTACTCGTTATATGGGTTTTCAAAGTCCATGAACTGTGGAACCCGCACAGTACTGATAATAAAACCACGTGCTTACACGGCTTCTCCATAGAGGGCGCTAGTTATATTCACTAAAATAAATGACTGGTTCCGCCTTCTCCTGCCCCTGGCTAAACTTTCAAAACACTAAAGCTACATGCTACTGCTGCGTCTACACGAAATTCTTAATTAATTTAGCACATTTATTTTAGCACTATCACATTATCATACACGATTCACTGCTGAATAGTGTCAATTATCTGTGATAATAACAGTTTGAATAACAGACTTGTTGTTAAAAAGTGTAATTAAAGCAAAAGCTTTTGAGTGTGAAAAAATATATATATATATATTTATAGCTACAAACTATATTTAAGTTGGCCAGTGAAAACAAGAGGATTTTTTGTGCGTTTTGTGACCTTTCACAGTTAACTAAAGAAAAAAATAACAAAATACAGATTTATAAGTTTTACCCAAAATAAAACGATCCAATGGAATTACATCACTTTACATTAATATTCATTGAATGTTTTCATTGTATTATCACACAAGCAGTTTTAAGCAGTGTTTTCGGCTCCAGTCCTGTGACTGAATTTTGACAGCTGATTTTGGCTGAGTCAGTTGTGTTGCCGCTAGGGAATAAACTGAAATTCAGTTTCCTCCGGAACCGCAGTTCAGAAAAACTAAGAAGTATTTCTATGTGCTGTTTCCAAAGCCGGCACCTCTATTTGACTAGGGCCAGCTGCCATTAATAACAAATGTTTTTTTTAAAAACCAAACACTCATGTGCAAGGTATGCCATTGCCTTCATTTAATACGATATATTTAGAATCATAAGAATCATAACACGAACTATTAATGAATCATGATGATGTTATGAAAGGAGGATAGGAGGATGTAACAAGGAGAGATGGATCCAGATCCAAGAATGCAGGCTTGGGCACAGATATGCTGCCAATCAAGAAGATCTAAATCTGATTTGGGATTTTAGATTACACTTTGGCCTGATTTATGAACGAGACATTGGAAATATCCCAACTTTTTGGGAAATGGGTTTTGTACAAAGAAACATCCCATCTTTTCCACTTTATCAGAACCCCCTGATTTATAGGGGTACAATTAAGACACTAATTCATCTGTTGTACATTATCTACAGTAACACTAGTGTGGGTCCAAACCCCAGCAACACCACTGTGTTCTTGTACAAAGTAATGACTCCTGTTATATAGTATTTCTTCAGGTCTGCTGCTGCTGTCTTACTGTTATTTTGGAGAGTGCGTAGGACTGTAAACTGACCACTTGGGGTCGCCATTCACTATAAAAGAGGACAGAAAAACAAGGGGTTTAATGTTCCCTGTTATGGACACTTTACTATTTGCTGTGACCTGAAAGAACATCTGCCTGGACCAGTCTGCACAGGCAACTAAATTATTTTAAAATATGGTAGATTTGTGGAAACAGTATGGACAAGCACTGTTTTTCCTTGACAACCTTTTTAAAAATTCATATGCAAGTTTCATATTTGCCTAAAGGTCCATCTTGCCATTAAGACCTTAATGCAAATGAATCTATGCTGCTTCATGAAGTGACTGGCTGTGTTTGGTTGTCTAGCAACATGGCTGGGTACTATCAGCACCACTGCAACAGAATGCTGAGCACTGTGATGGTGAATCAATGATACAAGTAAAAGCAGGTTTCCAAATTGCAACTTGAAAAGAGGCACAAATGCTGCCTATATTTAATGTCCTGGACTCTTTTAGCATTAACAGATAGTTTGCCAGTCAGACAGTTGCCGTCTATATTTAAAGCAATAGACTTGTTCATAAGCACTTAATAACAATGTGAAATGTGTTATACTCTTTCTAACTCTCCCAGATAGTAATGTACAACATATAGTTTCAGGTTATAGCACTTGCCAGCTACATTCTATGACTAAGAGGAATGTGATTCTTTGCAGCACTTACATCAGTGTCGTCATGTGTGAACTAAATGCTTAATTGTTCCTGCACCTGGAAGTCACTTTGGATAAAAGCATCAGTAATGTAAATGGTATACTCTAATCAGCCATAACATTAACACCACCTGCATAATATGCCCCTAAATGAGCTCTGACTGTAGTGCATTGTGTGTTCTGACAACTTTCTATCAGAACCTGTATTAACATCTTGTGCTACAAGATGTGGGATCTGCTCAGACAGACTCACTCTGTCTTGGGCACCTGTGACCCAGTCATCGACTCACTGTCTGTCCTTCTCTGCTGTATTCCAGGAACACCCCACATAAACCTGTTGTGTTGGAAATGCTCTGACCCTGTGGTCTACAGTAGCTATCACATTAAGGCCATTGTCATAGGCCCTGATATCCTTAAGCTTGCTCATTATTTCTGCTTCAAGCATATCTAGAGCGACGTACAAGGTTCTTTGTAGTCTACAGAGACCCTCACACTAGTAAACCTAAGCTTAAGTTGCTGCTAGTCTAGTAAGATCATTCCATAGCAGAATTTTATCTTTACAAAGTTTGTTAGTCTGTGACATGCAGTTACTGACCATGGGGCTCTTTGAGGAGGCGGGTCTTGTGTTACAGAGAGAGATTCTGCAGTTCTAACAGTAAGGGGAGGTTTAATTCACCACTAATGACTCATTTTTAAGAATTGGGGGTCCAAATGTGTTGAAAGGGGATCATTGCAGACAGGTGAGCAGAGCCAGGACCAGTTTTAAATCTGATACGAGCTAATGTATCAGCAGTGGGTTCACAGCAGCAGCACCGTCACCGCTGATAGGTTTTAATGTTGTGGCTGATGGGTGTAAATACTGTGGCCTCACGTTAGAACAAAAGCTGTTACAATATAAACAAGTAAATAAAACTATGATCTGCAAAGCTGGATGTGATCTTGTATTAAAATGTTTTTAATTTTTTAAATTACACAGCAGTGTATTTTGTATGCGATTCTAGGGGAGAAGTAGAAAAAGCAAACCATGTTTGTCTAAAAGAATGTTTATTTTTTTGTCTATTAATTTGTTTACTTTAGGGTTAAGATTTTAGTTTTAAAGAGAGAGAAATATTTTTGTAAACAATTCAGTAATTAACTGACTGGGACCGTCTGCTCCATTTTATTCAGATATCCCAGTCTTTGGTTTAGAACAGGGCTTCCCAAAGGTGATCCTGAAGGCCCAGTGTCCAGCACAGTTTGAGGATTTCTAGCTCAGCTCACCTGGCGATTTGTTGGTTAATTCTGTAGTTGTGGTGATGGGGGGTTTGAGTCAAAAGTCTTTGAGGGGCAGATGAAAAAATAAATTTGGTTGATGGGGGCTGCAAGTTGTAGACATTGTGACCCTGTTATCCTTACACCACCACAGTTAGACTGTTTCACACAAAACCAGCCTGGCTTTGTTTTCATCTCTGTGACTGAACTTAACAGACATTTTGAAAAATACTTTTACCTTTAAACAACAGAATCTTACAGGTAACAGGTCAATTGAATAACATAGATTGTTTCACTGTCAGGGAAGTAGGATATATTAGGCAGCAAGTGGACAGTCATTTCTTAAAGCTGATGTGCTACATACATAAAAATAGGTGACCATAAGGGCCAGAGTCACTTGTACAATGGTCTTTTTGTAATGGCTAGATGACTGAGTCTGAGCAACCCCAAAACAGCATCTGTAATGATGAAATGTTAATGCTGGCTCTGATAGAAAGTGGTCAGAACACGTGTTAGGCAGGTGGTGTTAATGTTATGACTGATCTGTGAATGTGCCCCCTACATGTTATGCCTTTTGTCACGATAAATGGACTATCGTTGGAAAACCTGAAAGAGTAAACCCATCAAGCCTTTATTTGAGTGCACGTCATTTTTAAAAGGCCCCAGTCGGGTGGCAAGTCGTGGCCGACGAGGGCATGACGTCACCGAAGCCAGCGGAAGATTCCTCCTTCCTTAAATTAAGATGGCGACGTTGACCAGGAAGTGAGATAAACAACCGTGTCGAGAAAATCGGAAATAATAATGGCTTAAGTCCCTTCACGAACCAAAATAAAATAAAATAAGTCGCAATTAGAAGGGACACGGGACGCAGGGGGAGAATGGTGAGGAAATGAGTGAAAGGCGTGCGGTAAGTGTGGTCTGGTCTACGCGAGCGAATGTCGTTAGCGGCCGAGCTAACGCGTAACTAGCAGCAGGCAGCTAGCCACACAAACAATAGATTTCGGCCTGGTTAATAAACCGGCTCCGTTAACTGTGAGAACCAGCACTTTTTTGCGAACCGGACTATAGCTGAGTCTCACTTAACCTCTTCTGGTTTCGAAATGTATGAATTATTGAGCGGAGTTTGATAAGGCACGGACTGGGACTGCATTCGTTATAAATTTGACCAGGAGCTCGACGCTAACTTAGCCTTTATGCACCAGGACAACCACAAACTTAGTTTGTACTTAAACGAACTGTCCTTCGCCGAACTTACCCTGGTTAGCAATCTGGACTAATATACTTAAACTATGTAGAAATGCCATGCTTGTATAGAACTAGAGTATCGCTATTTTAACTAAGATATGTTTTAATTAAGCTAAAGCTACGTTGTTCTAGTCTTTAATTACACCGTTTGCTGAGCATTTGGAGACACTGTTTAAGACATAGTCTATGAAGTTGAGCTTTTTCTTTTGGAAATATTCATCTCCATCTCGTTGCTATTCGGTATTTACAGAGATAAGGGCACGGCGTAATCTGGTTTCACATCTCTGCCGTTTTACAGCATCAAACTGTCTCTCACGGCTTCCGTTTGTGACATGTCTCTTGCTATGTCTTTTAGAGATGGCTGGAAAACGATGAACCCTTTTGCTTCCTTTGACACATCGGCTGAGTAGGTCACCATGCTGCTTCACAGAGCCTGATGCCCATTCTAGCCACATCTGCCGTCATGGACACGGAGGACTTCCTGCACCCAGAGGGCCCTCAGCTGGGGAGCCCCAAGTACAGTGTGCCCAGTCCTCCACTCCCCAACTCCATGGAGGTACCACAGACCACTTACACTTTTCATTGTAAGGGATTGTTCAGCACTCATTTGGGTGCTAAATTAACACTTCCATTCTGGGTTATATTAGTCATGACATTTTACAGGAATATCCTATAAATAAAAAACAACTGGATTTTCACATAACAGTACCAAATTGCTAAATTCAATCATGCACCTCTACAAATCTGTATAAAAAAGTCAAGTCTGCAACAGTCATGAGTAATATAAATGTTAGAGATTCTGATTTTAATACAGTACCTAAATATGGCTGGCTCAACCCATTTCTGCTTGAGTCAATATAAAGCCTCCTACACAGTATAAACACACTTGAGGAGGATGTTAACAGGCATTCAAGGTGTCCGATGGGCATATAGTCTTTGATAAAGTCAGACAGAGGTCTCTGTTACCAAATGATATAGAAAGGTTTATTTTGTCATTTTTTTGTTTAACAAGTACTATGTACTACTGTCAGCAGGAGAATTGGAGAGTTTCTGATAAGAGTGTAATTGTACACACATTTTCATGTTCTTTTAGATTTTTGATTCTGAGGATAAGCTTCTGTGTGGTTTGCATGAGATAAATAAAAGGTCTGAAAATAGAACTTTATCAGTGCCCATTGTGGTAGCATCTTCACTAACTTGGCTTCAGAAATGACAACCACTGGAATTTACAAGTGGACAGTTGTTTGATCATGGGCACATATGTAAACCCTGCCACCACAGTACTCTGATAAGATGCACCCAGATGCCCAGCTTTTGCTTTTTTTCGCTCCTTGTACTTACCTTTCAGTTTCTATTCTGTTCACTGTTACATGTTATTACCTTCAGTTTTGGAAAGAACACTACAATGTATGGTCTAAATAGACCATAAACATTGTCTTGTAAAGAGTTAACACACCAGTGTGACTTCTCAATTTGTGGAGTTTGTGCTTGATTATTTGGTTTGTCAGATGTTCGATAGCTCATTTAATGTGTGAATGTCATAGGTTGAGAGTGTATTTCATATTGACTGTGTAGTTCGGGGTTATGTTGTTGTCAACAACGGTACCTCGTTCTAAATAACATTTGAACAGCACAAGTGGGTACTATCTTTTAACTCTTCTTATTTCTTTAAAAAAATTGATCTTTGTTTCCTTTTTCTATCCAGAGTCCACTGTTTTCTGCTAACTCGTGGCAACCATTCTCTCAGCAGCCTCAGTACAACCAGCACTATTCTATGCAACAATCTGGGAGGTGAGTGATGTCTAAACACTTTTCCTTTTCTTTCCTTCTCTCTCTCTCTCTCTCTCTCTCTCTTTCTCTCTCTCTCTCTCTCTCTCTCTCTCTCTCTCTCTCTCCCTCTCTCTCTCTCTCTCTCTCTCTCTCTCTCTCT
>JBBIGC010161920.1:0-25440 GCA_037576955.1 Lepidarchus adonis
TCTCTCTCTCTCTCTCTCTCTCTCTCTCTCTCTCTCTCTCTCTCTCTCTCTCTCTCTCTCTCTCTCTCTCTCACTTCCTGTCTTTCTTTCCCCATCTCTGTCTCTCCTCCCTCTCGCTCCCCCATCTGTCTCCCCCCCTCATGCTCCCCCATCTCTGTCTCTCTTTCTTTAATGCATATATAATGTACACATACACATACACACATACATAAACTATATATATAATTCATATTCTCAACTAGCTTCTAATGAAAATATGTATTTTAACGTTTTCTTAAAATGATTTTGTTTTTGGGAGATGATGTAATATGGAGTCTACACTGCGAAATACAGATACTCTAACTATAAATGTGGAAATGCACTACAGTGTGTAAAACCGTGTGTGATTTTGGTAAGGGTTTGTCTTCGGGTTTCCATAGTAACACACGTGGACGTCCAGGAGGAAAGGAAATCTCCGAACAAGCAGCAGACTTTGTGCTGCCCTGACGTGCGGTGAGGAGCAGGATTAGATTTCAATGGGGTTCTTCCTAGAAACCTGTCGGACGAGTCATGCTGCTGTGTGCGTTGACGCTGGGCTGGGTGTGGGGGGCTGAGAGTGAGGCTGGGCAGGTGACAGCATGGCACCTGCTGGTTACACATTAACAGGGAAAACATCACAGAATTTACAGCATAGTTCCTCACCTGCAGAATTCTGTATTGGGCAATAAAGTCTGAGCTCAGGTGACCTCTGTGGTGTGACAAAGTCTAATGCCTTCTTATGGAGGAAGGAAAAGTAGTATTAATGAATGTTAATGCAAGAAAATTGTATTCGGAGTCATTTCTAGTGGTTTATATCAGGTTAAAAAAGTTTGGGATTATTTCCCAGGCCTAATGCTGCAGTGCTGTTCTCTTTCTGAATGTGTTGATTTGATGTCCTACATCCCTATGTGTGCACTCATTCCTTCTTTGTGCTTAACCACAAGTCTTCTATAAGACTAGTCAGACCTAGAGTTGCCTGATGGCAGAGAAACTGGAAAAAAAGGAGGACTATGACACAAAATGGTCAAGAAACTGAACTTAAACGAACATTGGCATGGCTTTCCCATGATGGTGATTGAGGGATTGTGTCATTGTATCTGCAAAAATTTCTCCATACACCCCAGCTGTAAGTCTAGCTTAGCATTGGGGTTTAGTCTAAATCTGGGGTCTATAGTCAGTAGGTAAATGCCAATGACAAATACATCCCTCTTGTTAAACTGCCATCCTCATATAATCTCTATAGAGTAGTGTCAGTGACCATTAGTACCACCCATGTTTAAAAAATAACATCATCTACTGTCTGTTCCATGTTGTCAGCGAGATGTTTTGTCAGGGGCTTTTGGTGGGTGTAGGACTGGCTAAGGCCCTCAGAGGAAGTCCCTCACATCCTGTCCAGTAGAACTGCCTGAAACTGGCACTGATAAAACTCACAATTTGGATTCTCCAGGGAGTCTCCACACGTTTATCCTGCCAGCGGCCACTGAACAGGTTTAGACCGTCGGCCAGGGCTTAGAGCTGAGCTAGACATACCTTCTCTAATGGTTAGAGGGAACAGATTGGTTTGAAACGTGTGGGAAGTTTTGAGACCATGTTGGGTCATGTCTGTAAAACCATCTTTGATTCACTGTACAAGCAAAATTAGCTTATTACCTTCCAGTAATTCTCAACTCAGCCATGTTATTCAGCAAACTTTATGTCTAATTCAAAGGTTAACAAAGTCATTTAGATTGGCTTTGGCATGAAGTGTTCTAGAAATTGTTCACAGTGGAGGTCAATGGAACCAGAGGTCTGGATTTCATAGTGTCAGTCATGCTGCTGGGTGTCATGAGTCATAATAGACCCAAAAGAACAGTGATTGAGTTCACATGTACTATTATATCATCACAAAACACTGAAACACTCATGCAGAGCTTCACTGGGGAGATGAAGAGTCAATGAAATGTGTTGAAGACATCACGTCTGGTTCCATTCACCACCACTGCAAAGATACTGCAGTCTCTACAATAGATATATTACAATATATTATGCAGCAAGTGAACAGTCAGTTTTGAAGCTGATGTGCTGGAAGCAGGGATGGAAGAATCTAAGGGGCCTTCTTGTGTTGACTAGAGCATCTCCAGAACAGCAGGTCTTGTGGAGTGTTCTAGGTCTGCAGTTGGTACCTATCAACAGTGACCTAGGGAAGGAGAACTGGTGGCAACATCTGCACCCAAGTCTCATTGATGCATGTAGGGTGTAAGGGCTAGAATGTCTGGTGTGATCCAAAGAGAAGAACCTGTTGTACAACATATTAATACTGGCTCTGATAGAAAGGGGTCAGAACACAACGCACAACAGTCTGTTTTTGTTTCAGCAGCATGAGAGGGCTGTACTCAATATTAGGCAGGTGGTCTTAATGTTATGGCTGATTTGTGTACAGTCTTATAAATAACAAATTTTGGTCATTTTTTAATTGAAAATATGTTAACACAGTTTCTCTAGAAAATGGAAAAAATGCACTATATTTTCAGCAAACACTGATGCATAGTTACGTTTTATGTCATAAATTGAACAAAAATAAAAACATTATTATGACACTGTGCACAAGTTTGGGCACCCTACATAATCAGTACTTAGTAACACCTCCTCTGGCAGATATCACAGCTTGCAAACACTTTTTAGAGCTAAAAGTCTTTCAGTTCTTGTACTTGGGATTTTCTCCCATTCTTCCTTGTAAAAAGCTTCTAGTTCTGTAATATTCTTTGGTCGTTTTGCATGCACAGCTCTTTTAAGATCTACCCACAAGTTTTCAATGATGTTTAAATCAGGGGACTGTGATGGCCAGTCCAAAACCTTCAGATAAGCCTTAAGATAGTCCATGGTGGATTTCGAGGTTTAGGATCATTGTCCTGTTGTAGAAGCTCATCCTCTTTTTAGCTTCAGCTTTTTTACAGATTGTGTAATGTTTGCTTTCAGAATTTGCTGGTTTTTAGTGGAATCTATTCTTCCCTCCACTCGTGCAATGTTTCCTGTGCCACTGGCTGCAACACAACCCCAAAGCATGATCGATCCACCTCCATGCTTAATGGTTGGCAAGGTGTTCTTTTCATGAAATGCTGCTCATTTTATTTTCCAAACATGTTTTTGCTGATTATGGCCAAAGAGTTCTATTTTAACTTCATCAGTCCACAGCACTTGTTTCTAAAACGTATCAAGCTTTTGTAGATGTTCTGTTGCATACTTCTGACGTTCGATTTTTATCATGGGGATGCAGGTAATGTTTTCTTCTGCTGACACTTCCATAAAGGACAGTGGAACGGTGCACCACCACTCCTGAGTCTGCTAAATCTTCCTGGCAGTTTTGTGCAGTCAAATGGGGATTTTGATTTGTCTTTCTGACCAGCATACGAGCAGTTCTCT
Organism: Lepidarchus adonis; assembly: GCA_037576955.1. Lineage (NCBI taxonomy): Eukaryota > Metazoa > Chordata > Actinopteri > Characiformes > Lepidarchidae > Lepidarchus > Lepidarchus adonis. The sequence continues at coordinate 3,418 of JBBIGC010161920.1, forward strand.
CTGAGAGTTTTCTTGCTCTTCCAAATCTCATCTTGACCTCCACAGTTCCCCTAAACTGCCATCTCTTTACATTTGTCACTGTGGAAACTGCAAACTGACAACGCTTTGCTATCTTCCTGTAGCTTCTCCTACATTGTGGGCATCAATAACTTCCATTTCAGAGTCTTACACAGCTGCTTAGAGGAACCCATGTTTGTTGAGTGTCCACAAGTGTGTGAGTATTTGCAAAGCCTTGAAATTGGCACCAGCTGACATTTACTAATGCATCCGATCTAATGAGCTGAATAAGGTCTGAAACCTTGTAAAAAGTATCTGAGACTTTGAAAATCTTTGGATGCCCAAACCTTTGCACAGTGCCATAATAATGTTTTTATTTTTTTTATTTTTGTTTAATATATATGGCATAAAAGGTAACTATGCATCAATGTTTGCTGAAAATATTTGTCCATGTCCTAGAGAGACGGTGTTAACATCTTTATAATTACAAAATCACCAAAGTCTGTTATTTATCAAGGGGTACCCAAACTTTTGCATGTTGTTTGCAGTAACTGAATGCCTTTTCCCTGTGTCCGTGATATCAGCCCATCTTCATGCTAGTTATTTGGAAAGAGACGCATTTTTCTTCTCAGTGAGAAGTGTTTGGCTTCTGTGGGTTTTTGAGGCCTCTGTAACTCCAGTGCGCGTTAACACGTACAGTCCAATGTAAAATTAATGGAACAAATAGGCTTCACTTCATCTTGGGGTATTGTTTTTCACAGCCAGTGCAGGAGCTTTACTTGAGCGCAGTGTGAGAGGAGTGTGACTTCACTGCATCGGACAAAGTCTGTTTATTGTCACTGCAGATGAAACCTAAAGGCACATGTTTGACTGTGTGACTTCAGATGGTGAATTATCCATCACTGGGGGCCTGTTCATGGGACTTTTGGGTCATTTGCTTATGGTTTGAATGCCGGAGGTTCACACTGGGCCTTCTCCATGACTTTAGCTGTGCCAGCAGACGGAGTTAAACAATGCAGAAAAAAGAGAAATAAATAGCTTAGTAGATACACTGATCAGCCATAGCATTAACACTATTAGGCCCAAAGTCAGCATTACCATTTTGTTCAACAGGAGCTCCTCTTCGGGATCAGACCAGACCTGCTAGCCAGCATTTATCAATGAGCATTGGGTGCCCATGACCCTTTGACCAATTCACCACCTGTCCTAACTCCTGCTCTAGCCATCACAGTAAGGCCCTTGTCAAAATGGCTCACATTCCTGCTTCTAGCACATTAGCTTTAAGAACTGACTGCTGCCTAATATATCCCACCCCCTGACAGGTGTAATAAAATAGCTAGATAGTCAGTGTTCTTCACTTAATGTTACGGCTGTACATGCAGTCCTTATTACTTACAATATGACTGTATATTTAATTTTCAATTATTTTGTTTTTTTTAGGTTCTAATGAGAGTTGCAACCCTTTGATCTAAAGTTTAATTAATTCTGCCGTCAGGGATTCCAGGAGTAATGAAACAGCAGCAGTCATTGAATTTTTAGAGTGATGAGGGGAAAAGCTGCTTAATGGTCTCTTATAGGCACCAGTAAAGTCTAAAGCGAAACCACAGCATTTTTTCCATATATTTGCATTGTTGTCCAGACCTTTGACCTCAGAGTAAAGTGGCTGCACTGGGGGGAGGAGTGTGCTCCAACTATTTGCCTTTCGAGTGCAGTGTTCAGCGTGGCCTGAATAACAAAATATACAAATGATGATGGTAGGTATGAAACAATTTAAAGTGCATTTTATAACACTACAATGGATTTTGATATAGATATTAAATGATGGATATTAAAAAATGATACAATTATTTTAAAATAAATAATTTAGAAAATTCTCAAGTGATTAAAAGTTATACACAGTTTCCCCAGGCCACTCTAGTGCTGTTTAGCAGCTACGCCTCAAGGGGGAGCTATTAGTATTAGTCATTATAAAAGAGGAAACCCACACCAGCAGGATCTTACTAATGACTTTAAGCAGTTATACCTTTGTGGTATCTGGCCTGAAATTAATTCTTTTATAAATAGTGTGTAAACAATTGATCATTCATCAAAATAATATCTACATTACCGAAACAGATGTGGGGATTTGTAGCCTTATATCCAATATTTTTATTTGACACAATGCTAAAAAAAATTTTTTTTTAAATTGCAATAAAAAATTGGGACAACATCTACCTTATAAATGCATTACATATTGGCACAATGTTTGGCACAGTTTGGTAGTTCCTCTCTGCAAACAGATTCCCTACACCGGGCAATTAACAGGTGAGTTGATTCAGTTGTGTTTGGTCAGGGAAATCACCAACCTGTGCTGGACACCCGCCCTCCAGGGGGCGGAGCTCTGAAACCAGGCCTAAAATATTGCTCATACTGATATTGTGTTTTCAAGCAAGTATCTGTTGATACAGATATAATTCCAATATCATTGTTCATCGCTAGAATGATGATGAGATGCTTGGTTAATGTGCATTCTTGTCCATTGTTATGCATTGATTGATTGTTGTAAAGCATTTGCTCAAGCAGCACCTTCCCTCTGAGATGAATAGTGCGTAATATTTCATCACAGTCACTCCACTTTCTGAGAGTGTATGAGCCAGGCTTCAGCCCTGTTGAGAATTAATTAGCACTGATGCGCAGAGTGGCTGCTAAAAATATCATGCTCACCATGGCCACAGACGGGCTAAGCTTTAAATATCAAACTAAATGTTGAACGCAGATTTCACAGCAGGTGTTTTTGCAGACAGTTTAAAAATGTCATTATTGGTCTGTTTTTCCCCCATTACCACTTAATGAACAGACTGAATAGGATGACTAAACATGGAAATGAATGTCCTAGCTCATCCCTCTCTTACATCTCTAACACTTAGGCTATTCTAGAAGATATAATTGATCAAATACAAGCTTGTTCTTGATTTCCCTCAGCAGCTTCATCACCTAAGAGGAATGCATTCAGACCACACTGCAGGTTTGGTCTTGCTCAGAACAGGTTTTGTAGGCTTTAAGAGTTTGTTTGAACTTAAATGTCAAACAAAATCAGTCAAAGATCAGTCAAAGCATTGAAGACGGGTCATGGCTGGGTCTTCCAACATGACAATGACCCGAAGCACAATGTCAGAAGAACCAAGGTAGTGGCCTAGCCAGTCTCCAGACTTCAAATCTTTGAAGGAGCTGAAACTCCATGTTGCTCAGATTTAGAGGAGATCTTTGTGGAGGAGTAGGCCAAACTCCCTGTTGCAGTGTGTGCAAACCTGGTCAAGAACTACAGGGAGAACTTGAAATATCACAGGGTGTTCAAATACTTATGTTCCTCACTGCATGAGGCTGATGTTGATCGAATATAATGGACGCTTACAGCAAAAAGTCTTGCTTTACCTCATAATTAACACAGTGGCTTCCCAGCAAGAAGGGCCTGGGTTCGGCCCCAGTGTGGAGAGTATAAGCTCTTTGCGTGGGTTCCCTCCGTATGCTCTGGTTACTTCTCGCTGTCCAAAGGTTTGTCGTTTAGGCTGACTGGCTACTCTACATTGCCTATAGGTATGGGTGTGTTTGAAAGATCATTTTTCTCTGTGATTAGTTTGGACAGGGAATTAATAAAATGGTAATAAAAGTACATTGTATAAAAGTTGGGATGTCTATTAAATTGGCAGAAGATGTATACAGTGAATCAGGTGGACATAGATGATGGAGGATTAGTAGTAACATGTCACTACCACCAGAAGGAGAGCTTCCTTTTGAAGGCTTTATCCAAAGGATCCTCCTGTGGGACTCTTAGCTTTTCATTCCAAAAAATCAAGAAAACTTGGGTACGTTGCCCATCGGCCAAACCCTACACAGTAGGAGCAGCACCTGGAAGCCTGGATATTTTTGTGCATAATTTAGTCCATGTTTATGTCATACAATATCTGAAACCACACAAGCAAGTCTGTTCAGGATTACTGAACAACTGAGCACAGTTTGAAGCAGTACATGATGGCATTTGCATGAAGCTTCCTTTCATTGGTGAATTGGCCTCATATGAGCTGAAATGAACTTTAGATGCTAAACGTGGCTGATTTTGGCTAATTAACAAGTGAAAATGGTGAAAATTAGTTTTTTTTTTTGTTTTGCTTGGGAGAGTTTGTTTCTACCTTAGCCTGGCTAATGATTGCTTATGCATTACTGCTGATAAGCATTTCTGGCTCTCGTAACAGTCATTTTATAAGCCACTCAGTCAGTCATTTTAAAGAATGATTTAATGACACCCCCCCCAAAACACCAAGCATATGCTGTCCTGTAGGAAGCTTTGTCTTTAACAATGTCCGGATCAGCATGTTAACCTGCTTAACTAGGTTAATCTTTAAAGCCCAAACTCGCCGTAAACACCAGCTTTGTGTGTGTGTGTGTGTGTATGTGTGTTTTCCTCTGACTGATACTGGGGTCCTGTCCAGCCGCTCAGGCCTTGTTCATTCTTGCTTAATTAGTGTGGAGCACAGTGGCCTGGCCTCAGAATGGCACCCTGTTACCAGAGAAACGAGCTCAAAAGCACTGTTGCGCTGTTTGAGGCCTTTTTCCTCGCCCTGTTTGTTTCCTCCTTGCTGAAGTGCTTCAGCAAGACATGTTACTCACTCTCTTACAGTTCCGATTCTAAAGAGTGACTCAGATTTCACTTCAAAGTGCAAATACATTAATTTTGCCCTGTGTTCTGACCCCTTTCTTTAAGTGTTCGCATTAACATTGTGTAGAAAAAGACCAGACCTGACGGGCTTCACTTCTCACATGCTTCCTTGGATCACTTGTGGTAGGTACTAACTACTGAACACCTGAAACATGAGCTCTAGTCACCACAACAAGGCCTTTGTCAAAGTTAGTCAGAACCCTACACTCCTGGTTCCAGCACATTAACTTCAAGAACTGACTTTTCACTTGCTGCCTAAACGGCAGTGGTGGCCTGGAACCTGGAACTCCATGAGTGGTGGGATAAAAACAGAGATGACATTTCGTTGTGGCACTTTGTGTGTGATTGTGTTCACAATGACAGTTACTTTCACTTTCTCTGTACCCTATCCCCTTGACAGCTGCCATTGTAATGAAACAACTAGTAAATATTTTTCACGTCACTTGTTAGTGTTGATTATGTTATTGCTGATGTGTTTATATTTCCAAATGTCCCGAAACAGCTCATTGTGGTGCATTCTGATGGCCATTGGTAACCCATAAAATTAAAAACTGTCATGTCACCGGTTGTTAATCGCACTATATCCATGCATCAGCCAAAATGGTGCATGATCCAATGTATGGATCTGACACATTCATTGAACCGAATCACATTGATACAAACGTTATTACATCGCTGGCTAAAATAATTAATGTATAATCAAATCGTGAGGAAACTTGATTTACATCCCTTATCACCCCTGTAGAACATTAACGTTTAAACTGGTTATTTGTCACAACTCGGGCAACTAAATTTAATACAAAATGTGAGAAACACAAACCATTTTATTTAAAAAAAAAAACTTTTAAAATGGTTCTTCATAAAATTGTTGACAACATGAGATGAACCGAGCCTTTTCTAGATTTACATTTATAGCATTTGGCTTTGTAGTCTACAAAGAAAAACTGTTCCTCATACCAGTAAACCTAGATGTCTTTGGAGTTATGATTAACGGTTCTGGAGCTGGAGTTGATTTTAAACAGAGAGGTGATTTTCTTTTTCTTTTTTTTTAAAGGCTGGTTGTGAGAAAGTTTGATAGTTTTGTTATTTTAGCATGTAGTTCTTGTCCAATGTGATCCTTGAAGAGGTGGGTCTTCAGTCGTTATTTTAAGATGTGTAAAGTTTACTGCAGTTTTAATTTCATTCCAACAAAGTTCCCAAAACCAAGAAGAGTCTTGGTTACCATTGATTTTTGAGTGGGGGGTGCAGTCAGGCTGAGTTTGAGGGCAACCTGGGATTGGATCTTTGCAGAAAGGTAAGCAGGGGCTGGAACAGTTTTAGTTTAGTAGGTGAAGGTGTGTGAGAGTTTGTGCACTGATGATCAGCATTCTAAATCAGTTGTGGAGGCCTTGTGCCCATATGCACTGCGTTAATGTTTCTTCTGTGAGCCTCTCTCAGTACATCACAGTAATGTAAAGGCCACAGCAGCGATGTTGAAAGGATTTAGATCTTTAGAAAAATGAATTGGTGGCTAAAACATTTGCTGTTACGACACAGTCGCCTCGTTTTTAAAAATGCCAACTTTGTGCAGGATGCTCGAGGATATCACTTGTCACATGTGACAATTCTTTCTGACCAATCACCTGAAATTCCAGTTCCTGTGCAAAAGCAGAACCAGGTACTAGGTGCTAGAGACTAGACTTGCCTAATGGAACAACAGACAAAGCAAGTTGAGTCAGTAACGCCCCTGTGTGTTGGTCAAGAAGTCGCACTCTGAGTTCTAGTTGTCCTCCTCTTTGTGGTTTAGTATTTTCAGCCTTATGGCTCAAATCTAGAAATGCCCCTAATAGTGGACCAATCAAGGGTGGACCAACAAATCCAAAATCCTTGCCTTTCTGTTAGTTATGCTCTGTTGTAAACTGTAGAGCAGGAGCGTAAAAAGGGGAGTGCATTATGGGTAATGTAATGTGAAAGGACAAACCGTAAAAAAGTGAGTGTTCGAGCAGATATTGTGAAATGTTCTTATTTCACTCAGCCTCGGGCGATTCAGTTATTTTTCTGTTGTAGGAAGTTAAAGAGCCTGAGCCCTGATTCTGGCACTCAGCAGCTTCTCAGAACCTCCTGACCTGAGGGTCCTAAGAAGAAGACGAGTAGAGTAACACCCACCGTTAAGGCCTATGACTTCTTTTGGCTCTGTTCCATCCATCAAGATGTTCAGTCTCTGCTGTTTGCTTTCCAACATGTTCAGAGTCATTACCCTTTTCACAGTCTCGGTTTGTGTCCCTGTAAAATGTACAGGCTCAGAAAATTATTCATTTTAAAAATCAACATCATAAATGTGCAACCACTTGTTGAACTCAAGATAGATAAATCTTCAGTCTGGGAAGATCCCTACCATTTACACCAGGATACCTCCCTTCCCTAATTTTGAGTGCTAATGTGGCACTAAACACAGGACGATGAGTCTTCATTCCACATTTTCTTGATTGGACCCTTGGACTGAGAGTGTCCTTCAGAGACCCTCTTCCCTCTTCCCTCTATGGGTGGTGCGTCAGCACTGGGAAGGCGAAGCTGTCCAGGAACATCCTGTGCACTTGAAAACGTGAGAGGCGGCATGATGTCAGCTGCAGCCTTGGCAACAGTGGCGTGGGCGTCTGTGAATACACCCACAGACCCGCGGATAACAGCTTTTTTTTGTGCGTTTCACAGACTTGAGCAAAACTTGGCTGTTCCTCCCCCTCCCCAATCCAAAACCCCTCCCATGCTGCCTCATAATCCAGGCCTTTTTGTGTGCTCTGGTAACCAAGGGCAACATGCCTCAGAGTATGTGTGTGTGTGTGTCTGTGTGTGTGTATTTCACAGCTGATGTACATCCACACAGCCTAGAGCACATTATGGGCTACAAAAAAGGCCGTGTCTGTTGGCGCACCTTATAGACCAAAGGTCATTCTGGTTAATTGATACACACTATCCAATCCCTTTTATGACCACAAACTCCTCTTGTCTGATCAAAGGTTTCGCAAACAATATGATCTATGATGTTTCATCAACAAACGTGTAGAACGGAAGCTGCTGCCGAAGCTTGCATGGTTCCTCCTTGCTGAAGGCCAGAGCTGCTGCTAGAACCTTCCTCCCCTGGCTGTCGCTGGAGGCCCCTCAGCTGTGTTGCCCAACAAATATCTCCAGTTGCCAAGCATCGTATTTCCTGGCTTGGCTGCCAGAGGTCACACTGAAAGAAGGGATGCCAGATTTGAGGGCCATCGGCACAAGTGATATGGTCACTCTATCGGCCCATGTGCTTGCTGGGTACAAGGTGTGGACGTCTAGAAGTCTAGGACACCAGCGCCCCAGAGTTGCCCATCTCTGTAGAATAAAACAAGGCTGCAGTGATGCCATAACTAGGTTTAATGGTCAGTGCCAAATTGCCTTCGTTTTCATACATGTGCTTTCTCTGACATGAGCTGTGTTTGGAATAGCTCCAGAGTTTAAGGAGTGGGTGAATGTGCTCATCGGTGGAACCATGCAGGGTGTGTTGGGTCAGTGAAGAGGCCAAAGTAGGTCTTTGTCCTTGGCTAAAATCTTTTGAAGTGTGAAAAACATTTCTCTAAGGAAATGAGTGTTGCTTTAGAGCCAGTTGGAGGGTGGATGATATTCTCCGTCAGGTCTTGTCTACACTTCCACAGAAATACACCAATCACACCCACTATGAGTAGGTTCTACGTGTGAAATACCAGTTTATCCCACCAGGATGTTTTCAGGCCTCAGAAGAGCTGTAAAATGGTGTTTGAGATAATCCACCTTTGTTAGGGTCGAAGCTGTGAGCACTGGATGGGTTCGGGGCTCCATTTACATATGGAGTTTCATCAACCTTTTCACACAGCACCTCACCTTTTTAAAAAAAAATCCTATTATAACATATTTACTTACTTTTCCTTCTGGCAGATCTTGTTTTGCACCCTCAACACACACAAGATTGACATGGAGAAGCTGCTCGGAGGCCAGATCGGCCTGGAGGACTTCATCTTTGCTCATATTAAAGGCATCAAAAAGGAGGTGGAGGTGGTGAAGGCAGAGGACGCCCTGGGACTCACCATCACAGACAACGGGGCCGGATATGCCTTCATAAAGGTGGGATCATGAGACACGTTCAAGTGTTTTATTTGTCACATTTAGTTATACAAGTACAACATACAGTGAAATGTTTTTTTCTGGCAATACCCCCTGACTGTGCTGCACATACATTAAAACAGATACTTTAAAAGAGTAAAGCATGCAAGATAAACACAATAAGAGATTTAGAGATGAAAAAGAAAATACATGAAAAAAGTACTTATAAATAATAAAAAGCCATTTGCAAACAGTGATATGCAAAAATAGTGGTCTGCAAATAGCTGCTCAATAGCAGAGTTTCTGTTAGTGTGTACGTTGTGTATGGAATATGCTGTGGTTGAGTAGTCCGACAGCTTGTGGGTAGAAACATCTCCTTAATGGTTCAGTTTTTACTTTTAAGCTGCAGCTCCCTGACCTCAGTTTGTGTGTGGGATGAAGTTTTTGTGTGTGAGAGAGAAGGAAAGAGATGGCTAGAGTCTCTCTTGATCCTGATGGCTCTGGATCTGCAGCATTCAGCATATACGCTCTGCAGAGTGGATCTGATGGTGCATTCTGCTGAACCCACCACCCTGCTGAACAGTGCAGTTCCCAAACCAGGCTGTAATGTTCCTAGTCAGCATAATCTCAATGACTCCAGTGGGGCAGTGGAGGCCTAGTGGTTAGGACTTTGCCCCTGAGATCTGAAGGTTTAAGTCCCAGCCCGAGCAGTTCCTCAGTCCCAGCACTGTGGAACCCTTGAGCAAGGTACCGTCCCCACTTCACTGCTCCCCGGGCGCTGTTGATAGCTGCCCACTGCTCCATGTGTGCACGTGTGATGGGTTAAATGCAGAGGAAAAATTTCGTTGTGGTGACTGTGTGCTATGGTGTGTTCACAATGATGGGAAATCACGAATCACTAAAACCTTTTCAGGATGATGGTGGAAACCTTGAACTTTTTCAGCCGCCTCAGGTGGTTGAGGTGTTGTCTGATCTTGGCAATGAGAGAGTCAGTGTGAGAGCTCCAGGTGAGGTCCTCGGTGATGTGGACGCCAAAGTACTTGAAGCCGCTGACTCTCTCCACAGGGGCTCTGTGGATTTAGTGTAACTCCTCTGCTGTCTTCTAAAGTCAATCACCATCTCTTTGGTTTTGCTGATGTTCATGGAGAGGTGATTGTCCTCACACCACTTCACCAGGTCGACCAACTCCCTCCGGTTGGACCTCTCATTGTTTCTAGTGATGAGGCCTAGCACCATTGTGTTGTCAGCAAGCTTCACTATAGAGTTAGTGGCGTGTCTCACCACGCAGGCCCTGTGTTCAGTGTGTGTTTGGGAGGGTACACCCCCCACTCTCACTGTCTGTGGCTTTCCAGTCAGAAAACTGTACCACACCAGGATGTGCTGAAAAAGTCCTGGAGCTTTTCTGAGAGGGTCAATGAACAGCAATCTCACCTACTTCCCGCCTCCCTAATTGAGATGGCTCAGTGCAAGACCTGTGCAAGGGTCAAGGTCAGAGGATGGAGCAGATGTAGTGCTTTATGAGTCTCTCAAAGCATTTCATCCCCGTTGATGTCAGGGTGGACGATAGTCTTTAAGGCTGGATGGACGGTAGTTCTTGGGTATAGGGTTACAGACTAAGGGCTAAGGAAAGAAGAGGTCTGAAGGAACTGAAATGCATGGATCACAGACCATTTTAAGTAGTTTGACTTTTTGTGAACATACAGAGCTGTGGAAAAAGTCTTGGGCACTAAAGGCAAAAACAAAAGTGAGCTCCATCAGCACCTGATTTCATTTAAAGAAGGACTAATTGACCCCAAAGTAGCTACTTGATGCCAACTACAAAAATAACTTCCACCAGGAGATACACTGGTTAAGTCAACACACAATGCCACACAAACATAACTATTCACTTATTGCAGAGGTAAAATATATAAATTTTTTCTTTTTACAGCAGTGTAAAAGGTGAATTTCACTTGGAATGTCTAGAGTAGCATGTGTAGCTCCTGGATAAGCACAGTATGCCAAGTTCATGATAAATGAAGACAGCCTGCACTATCATCTGGAACGAATTTGGATGCGAGTTGCTGACAGGGGAGGAAAATGGTGCCATCTTGTGTTGGCAAGGCCTCAAATTGGACTGTAACTCGGCAGCATTTGGAGCAGATTTTGTTTTGTTCATTGTGATAAATGGTGTGATTTCCCTCTCACAGATGAGGGGCTGCATTTGTTGGCAACCCAAATGTAGATTACACCTCTCCCAACAAAGCAATTAGTGGAAAAATCTAAAATATTTTCTAATCATTCTTTCCAAAGTAAACTACTGGTAAAGCCACGGTACACTGATCAGCCATAACATTAAAACCACTGCTAGGTGAAGTGAAGATCATTGACTACTTATTTCATTACTGTGGCACCTGTGAGGAGGGTTGGCTATATTAGGCAGCAAATTAACAGTTCTTGAAGTTGGCATGCTGGAAGCAGGAGCGTAAGTATCACTATTATACAGCGTATTAGAGTCACTTTGACACTTTGTGATGGGGCAGCTCCAACACAGCAGGTCTTGTGGAGTGTTCCAGCTAACTATTAGACAGGTGGTGTTAATGTTATGGCTGATCAGTATAATAATGTTCTTGTGTCATGGAGAGACCAGTGTAGATAAAACTGAAAGACATAGTTGTAATATTTCTTTCTGTAGCATTAACAGCAGTTAACAGATGTTCCAGAATGACATTTAATTGCAATTTGACTACAGATTTTGCAGAAGTGGTCTTGATCCGCCACCTTCTATAACCCCACGTTATTTCTCTTTCATAGCGTATAAAGGAGGGCAGCGTCGTAGACGGTGTCAAGGTGATCTGCGTGGGAGACCACATTGAGTGCATTAATGGGAAGAACATTGTGGGAACGCGGCATTATGAAGTGGCCCGCATGCTGAAGGACCTACCCAAAGATCAGACCTTTACCCTTAAACTGGTCGAGCCTATGAAGGCCTTTGGTGAGTCTTTCTTCAGAACTTAATCCTCTCCCTTTTGCTCGGCCCAGAAGGAGGCATTAGAAAACAAAACTTGTTTTAGAAATATGCACAATTCAGCCTCAGAAGCATGCCCACTTTCTCAGACCACATTTCCACCTTCTGAAAATGTGACGGCTCCTTAAATTGCAGATATGCTTGAGCCAAGGTCCAAAGGAGGCAAACCTGGAGGAGAGAACAAGATTGGCACTGGCAGAGGGACTCTTCGACTACGCTCCAAAGGCCCAGCGACTGTGGAGGAAATGGTAACTGCATTTCCACCAGTTACACAAGCAATGACGCCTCTTTCTCTCATTTTGTTTTGATAGTTTCCACGCTAAATGCTTTCTTCCACAGCCCACCGAGTTTGAGGAGAAGGCAGTGAAGAAAGTGGACGACCTGCTTGAGAGTTACATGGGCATTCGTGACATGGAATTAGGTGAGTGTATTAATACACTGCATTAAAGGGTCAATATTTTTTTGCCAAAATGAAGTGTAGTACATAAACAAAGTTTGAAAACACACAGTTGACGCGGTCAATATATGGAAATTAAGCTGCAAAACCAGCCTGTTTTGTGACATCACAAAAACCAGCATATTTACATATGTCCTATTTTGCCTACTGTTGTGTAATCTTGCCTGTTCATGGCGAATCGCAGCGCATATAATTCTTTAAAGGACAGTAACAAATATCCTTTAAATTCGAGACGTTGGAAGATGGCCATGAAAAAATTAATGATGATTGTTTTTGGTACATAAAACCACATAGCAGAACACAGGGGAGATTGGGGTAATCGTGACCACCCTACTCCACACATCCATCATGAGTGTACAATTGCAGACTATAGACCCGAGGTGTCCAGTCTTATTCACAAAGGGCTAGTGTGGCTGCACGTTTTCATTTCAGCTAAGCAGGATCACACCGGATTTGACCTGTTTAATCAATTGGTTTCAGTCGTCCAACCATGGAGAAGTTATATGAGGTACTCCTGCTTGGTCGAATGAAAAGCTGCTGGATAAGATCAGACACCCCTGTTGTAGACCATCTGTTGCCCAGCTTAGCCACCCATTCTTCATTGGTTAGTTTCTAAGATCGTATTTGAGTGGGGCACCGTTCTTGGTACAACAGTGACACTGCTATGCTAGGAGTTCACCGGCCACAGCAGTATTTGAAAGCACTTCTAGGTTGAAAGCCTAAAGCATCTGTTGTGAGAAACTGACAACTGAAGTGCTAGATGAGCTTAAACAAACTGCTTCAACAGACGGGCTACAGTCTCTGAATGTACACCAGCCACATGGACATGCATGTGGTCAGTGGTCACCAACTCTGGTCCTGGTCCACCTAAAACATTTCTTCAGATCAGTAAGCGTAGAGTACAGGGTGTCCTCGAGTTACGCCAGGGTTTGGTTCCTCTGAGTGTGATTCGATTCGAAGTCAGAACTCCTGCATGTAACAATGCTGCAGAGGCTTTATTGAACAGCACTGTGCTTTATTAACAGCGAGCAACATGCATGAACGCTCTCATATTACAATAAAGTATTTAGGAAACATAGCTCCAGATAAAAATGCACTTTTTAATGCTTCAACATTCACCACAGCAGTAAACGCATTGAAGTCAGTGACTTGTGGCAAAACCACACTGATGGTGTCTTAGCACAGTGCACTATTAACCCCCCATCTCACCCACCAATCCACATGAACAGCACTAACAGTGAATTAAAATAAATAAAATAAATACAGTGACGTAACCACGTAAGTCGTTGACCCCCTGTGTGCTGAATGAGGTAATGAATCTGCCTGACAGTAGATGTCCAGGGGTAGGAGAGTTGGTGACCATGCTGGTTGAAGCAGGACACATCAGATACTAGGCTTTATGATTTGCAAGGAGCATTTAGTCCAGGGGTGTCCAGCTCTGGTCCTGAAAGGCCGGTTTCCAGCACAGTTTGGTGATTTTCCTGATCAAGCACACCTGGTAAGACTCACCTGTTAATTGGCAGGTTCAGGAAGTGTGTTTGAGGAAGGACTACCAAACTGTGCAGGACACCGGCTTCCAGGACTGACTCTGGACACCCCTGGGATTCACTGTATTGAGCCCTAATATACTATGGTTCCTGTCCTTCCCCACAGCGGCAACAATGGTGGAGGTGGGTCGAGATAAGGTGAACCCAGATGAGTTCGCTATGGCTCTGGATGAAGCGCTTGGAGACTTCGCCTTTCCAGACGAGTTTGTTTTTGACGTGTGGGGAGCCATTGGGGATGCAAAGCAGGGACGGTTTTAACCCCAGTCAACCTCTACCCATATCTCACACACACTCAGTGAAACTAGGCCAAGTCTTGAGGTACTTCTACCATGGCTGATTCCTTCCACTGTGATCTGATGGCACATATACAGTAGCTTATGCTAAGTGTACTTATTTTGCTGGTTAGCACAAAATACAGTGCTTTTGTGCATTTTTACAATCACTAGTCTGTGCTTTCTGGCCACTTTCCTAGAGAGCAGAGGAAGAAATCTCCAGCGATTCCAACATAGCCCTTGTGTTTTGTCCTGACAGATCAATTTATGTTTATAAAACAATAATCTATTGTACTTATGAGGGCCTCAATACACTCAGAAAAGCATAATTTCTCAATGATACATATATTTCTCAGCCCTACATTTCAAATACTCTAAATTTGCCCGACGTGCCTTTGAGGTTGATTTACTAACATCTCAGTGAAATCATCAGCAAGGTCAGTGAGTGGTCACTTTATGTCCTGTGAACCAATCATAGAATTTCATCTCTTTCAAGCTGCATGTGATGAAAGTTGTAGGTTCCATATGTGACCAGGGCAGCATGATTTACAAAGCATCAGCGAGTTGGGGCCTGTGAAACGTATGCCGCATCACATTTTCCTACCATATGGGCTAGCAGTAGCTTTTTATTACACTTGCATTGACCTTAGATTCAAAGCAAGAATGCATGACTTATTAATTTGGTCTAATGAAGGATTGTAGAATTGTAGTCTCAGGTATAAACTTATAGATCATAGGCGGTTTCAGTCTGTACTAAAGTCATTGCTTCATTGAATCTCTATACACTATCTGTGGCTAAGATGTATAGCCTGGTGAAGGTGATGGTTAACTTCAGGCGAGAGCAACCTGAAACATTCCTTTACATATGTTTTTGTAAATCTGTCGTTTTATAGGTGGACAGATTTATTTTCAGGTTTTTAATTTATTGGTTTAATAAAATCCTTGTTTTAAGTGTTTCAAGACACTGGACCATCTTCAATATCTGAAGTATTTTGTAACGGGAAGCAAGAGCACATCTGAAGATATAAACTTTTGGTGCCATCTGAAGTAGTGCTAATCTATAGAGGGGTTTTTGAAATTTTGTGGTAGCTCAAAATGGGCTTGTTTTTGTCCAGTAGGGGCAAAAGGTACTAGAGGGCCAAATATAATCCCTAAATTAATGTACTTACATGGAAAGAGAAACGTTTTTATTAATATGACTTGAATTAGTGCACCACCTGCTGGACAAAACACTCAATTGGGCTTTTTTTATATAATTGTAATCACTGCACAATTCATAAGGGATGTTTGTGATAGAAAATCACTGTTTTTATATGTATGCCTATTTGGATGTATTGTCGTTTAGTATGAAAAATCTTATTTTGCTCAAATACAGGAACTTAGTAAAGCGGAGCTGACTACTTTCATCAAACAATAGTAAATAGGCTGTGTCCTTTTTAAAGATAATGTTTGAATCCAGCCACCTACTGTGATGAATAAATCCTAGAATTTCTCTGCAGTGTTGTATTACTGAGGTAAAAGTTTTGCTTTTTCCCTCCACCTTAAGACAAAACAAAAGCATCTTTACAACATTGCTTAAGCAAATAGTTTCTGCTACACAAATGTGTAACAGTAGTTGGAAACACTACAATGCAGAAGCAGTAATACTGTCCCCACTCAGCTATTGTTAAGGGAAATCTGACCTTTAGCTTGAGAATCCTGAGAATAAAGACTCAAGTATTTTGGCTCCTGTTCCCTTGTTCTTTTTAGAGGAGTTGTTCCCCCCCCTGGTGACACTGCAAAAAGTAGTAGAAAAAGACCATTTACTATGGATACTCATGACCAACTCGTTAGTGGTGCTGTCTGCAAACCCTTCTAACATTCACACAGAATATGGACATTAAACCCAGCTGTAGTCAGTGAGACTGCATATTGATTTTTGTTTTTTGCAAGAGATACCGTTTTGCATAATAGCAACTATTCTCTTCACACAATATACAGTCTGTGATTGGGTACCTACAATGTTCACTTAGATCCATTACAGAGTAGGTATTGTAAATAGTACCAGAAATGAATTATTGGATGAGTAATTCTAATGGAAAATGAAAAAGCAGCATAAAGGCTTAGCAAAAGGTTACTGATCAGCTAGTAACAGCAGTGTATTTAGTTTTGAGCCAATAAATAGAAATCCATAATCAAGTACCAATTTTAATTGTACACTTGGCTTTATACATACATGTAAAAAATACAGTATGGCAAAGACACTTTCACACAGATTATTCACTCTTTAGAAAACAACAGTTAGTGCCACTGGCCAGACACATTTCCATGCATTTTCTACTGTAAAAATCTTAGTCTTATAAAATCGGAGGCAAATCAATATACTGCTGACTAGTTTACACAAATTGGCAGGATAAGAAATATACTGGTCACAATTTCATCATTTTAGCAGTTCAGCAGGTCAGAAATACAAAATTTAAGCTTTTCATACTTGGAGGGGGGGTTGGGGGGGATATAAGGCCCTTTGCGTGGCTGGCCACTGTTATTCTGCAGCACGAGATGGAGCTTGGAAGCACGTGATAAAGGTTTCATCGTCGTCTCAAGTGTATTCAGTATTCTTGGTTTGAATGAGATCGCAAAGCGCCTATTGAAAACAGGAGGCCAATGCAAACATATTGCTTGGAGCTCAACTAAACATTTATACACAGAAAGGTAATAAACAGAACCTCAGCATAATTCCCATGTGCAACGATGAGAAACAAAACCCAGTAGCACCCTGGACAAAAGATGGCTAAGTAGTGTGCTTTGGTTCAATTTAGGCCATATTATGGACAGCTGGTTCTTGGCAATAAAGAAATGGAGTGTGAATTCAGAGTTCTGCTATAACGGACCGCAGTAATTGATATGAGGATCGAGGATCAGGCTGGCCCCAGTGCAAACAGTGGTTTGAAAGTGATTGAGTAGTGGCTGTGCTTCTCACAGCTCATCGCCCATGTGAGCCTTTCTGAAGGCATCTCCAGTCAGCTTCTCCTGAGCTTCCTTCATGCTGGTCACAACTGCAGAGAATAAGAGGGCAGTTGAGTGTCTACTGCTCAATGATGCTTGAAGTATTTTTGGGAAGTTAGTCAAACAAAGCCATAGTTCAAAACCTCCCTTGATAAGACACTTACACTGGCGCTTGAGAGTTTGGGAACCATTTATAATGTTCTATATTTTTAGATGAATGGCCAAAGTCCTGACCTTGATCCAATTGAAATGTGTGAAGATATAAAGTGAATGGTCCAACAGTTTAAGCTGTTTTATATGGAAGAACGGGTTAAAATCCCAAGACGATTTGAAGGTCTGATAAAGTTACCACACATTCCGTTTAACTAGATTTATTTTTTTACTTTTAGGACTAAAATCAGATGATGTTGAGTCACATTCATTTGAAAAATGTAAAGGGTTCACAAACTTTAAAGCACCACTGTACAACACAGCACAGGTAAAGTCTGAGAAATCACAACTAACTTGATCAAATATCAAACAATTTCTGATGGTCATTCTGGCTATTGTGTATATATCTCCACAACGGTCTGATGTTGCAGACCTCATTTACAACCATTTCTAGTTACACTTCTGATTATGTAACAAATCTGTACTTGTGACCACAAATGATCGATCATACATTAGCAGCATTAGCTTGACTTATTCATAATACATTTGTGCAGCATCAAACCCACTGTGTTGACATTGTTAACAACCCAGACAGGCAGAGTTATCTACCAGGAAAAATGTATTAATGCAAATTTACTTTCATTTTGATCTGTTTATATCGGTCCATCTGTCAAATGTAAAGATCACTGTAAAGGTCAGATAACATTTTGAAACTGAAAAACAAAAACAAGAATCACAGGGTTTTTTTTGACTGAGTATTGAATAATTGGGGAGCTAGTTTCAGTCATGATTCAGGACTTTTGTTTTTGTATTCCATGGATTTGGCCTGGCAATGATCACTAGGATTACAGGTCATTGGTGTGTACAAAAAACTTGCAAGACGATATTTATCAGGGGAAAATAAAACACCCAAGTGGTAACTCTAAAAGCAGAACATGTGATTTTAGATATTCAAACCACAAAACCACTAGTCATTTTGTAAAATCACAGTTTCACAAGCCTGGCATTTAAAGTCATGCTACAGTTTCCATATGCACATGCTCACCTTGATCTGCATTACTGTAGAAAAACTTGTAATTTGGGTTTCCGTTCTTGTTTGTGATCTCAGGACGGACTTTACCACTGGGATCTACAAGGGAAAACATTTACTAGATCACTGCTTGTCCAACATGCTGCCTAAACTCTTGCTGAAATAAAAGAACAGACAACTTCCTGTTTTCAATTTCAGAACAAAAGGGAAGCCAAAATTAGTTTTTCCATTTAAAATTGTGATTGTTTTTATTGCAGAAACAATTCAGTATGTAAATGTAGGTAGCAAATCAATTTATATGGTTCCACACTTTTAAAAAAGAAAATATCAGCATATTAATAAGAAAACATTTCTCACCCAGAAAGAGTATTCTGGGAATATAACCACCATCAGGGCTGAAAGCTTCATCTTTTGGCTCCTCTTCATCCTTTAAACAAATTGAAAACAAATGAGGCAAGACCATACGGATTACATTTATTACAAAATCTCCACCCACCACTGTATAGCACTGTACTTCTAGTAGATATATCCAAATATAGCTACATTAAAATTTCATCCACATCTTTACTACACACTGGCATAAAGAGAAAGGAGTTCATCTTCATGATTCTCACAAATCTCTCTGAAATCCTATCGTATTCAGAGTTCAGTAATCAAACCCAGCATTATTCACCATGCTATGCTTTAATTGAGCGGGTTGTTCTTTCAATTAAACTAAAAATACTAATTTGACATAGTAACAAGGAGGAAAACCTCAGGGCATTTATTGGGTTGGTAAGATATGCTACAGCTCCAAAGGCAATAGATTTTTTTCTGGTATGGTTGTGTTCCAGATATCTGTGTGGGCCATGAACTGACCATGAATAGAGTGAAAGGAACAACACTTGAAACGCTCACCTCCAAGTTTACCATGACAAAGTTGTGAGCCAGCTCTGAGATGTCCTTCGATTCTGCAAATTTGGGCTTCAGTGCTTGAAGGAAATGAACAATTGTCTAATTAAACAACACTTTACGTACATATGTGACAGCTTGCAGCTTAGGGATTAATGCAACTAAAGAATAAATAAATAAATAAATAAGTCTTTCACAGAATGACTAATGAAAGTAGCACAGCTAAATATATTTTATCGTATATTGTGTGCAAAGATTAAAAATATATAATTTTTTTGGGCTGTACTGGTTACGTGATGTAACAAAATTGCTACTCTTGTGAAACTCCCTACTTTGAGTGGGGAACTGGATTTGGATGGCCATTTCAATGGATTTTTCCTACTTCCTAGTTCTTGTGGCCATAAACTCAAAACAAAGTCATCTTACACTGTATCCTTACTTCTGATAAGTGTAGGCTAGTAGTTACCTGCCCTGCAGTTTTGTGTTTTTGCTGCACTTACCCACCCACTTCAGCCTAGTAACAGATTGTTAAATAATATTTTAGAACAATCACTAATGATGCATTTGCACAGCACTAGAGGAGTAGAAAGTTTAATTGACTTATATAATCCTTTTATTTTTCTCTTAAAATAAAAGCTATATTTAAAAAGAAAAAAAAAATATTATATATATATATATAAATAATATTTTAGAACAATCACTAATGATGCATTTGCACAGCACTAGAGGAGTAGAAAGTTTAATTGACTTATATAATCCTTTTATTTTTCTCTTAAAATAAAAGCTATATTTAAAAAGAAAAAAAATAAATATATATATATATATATATATATATAAAAAGAGTGTGTTCAGGAAGACATCATACCTTTACAGGCACCACACCAGGTCTTGTGGATGATGACCATCACAGGCAGCCCACTGCACAACATGAAGTAGGTTAGAAAGATCCAGTCAATGTGAGCTCAAACCAACATTTAACACTTGGAAGCAAGGTTGGCATGAGAAAAAAAACAGTAAGAGATTTACACAGCAGGACTTTGAATTCAAGTAAATCAGTGATCTGTAATAAAGTAGCAGTGTGTAAATGGTGCCATCTGACTTTTTAGACACTAGAAAAGAACACTTCCAATGCAACAAAGCATGTTGAAGGCCAGCACCTCGATTTCTTACCACTCAATCTGCATCACTTCTCAAACTATAATGGTAGTATTTGAAATATTTCCGGACTAATGGTCTTTCATAATGTAAAACTTATTAGTGCTCGAGTGTATATTGGTAGAGTGTGTGTGTGTGTGAGTAAATGGTCTGTGTAACCTCTGATCTTGTCTTAAGTCATTGAGCGAGAACAGATGACTGAAATGTTAGTTTTCCTTTCACTGTATAAGCAAGAAGAGGACGCTGACCAGGAGTGGCAGGAACAGAGTCAGCACATAGTCTTTTCCTATTAATACTGTGATATGAATAAAATATTAAATCACCACAATATTGATATGTGCATTAAACTAGTCACAATTTGGTGAACATTTCACAAAAATAATTGTGCAACAATGCAGGCAACTCCAGCTAGAGTGTGAAGTACCTTGCCCAAGGGCACTTTCAGCCATGGATGCCAGGACAATGAGAAGCTGTTTACTGACTGACTCATTTCACATTTTCCCTGCCAGTTCCAGGGTTTGAACTGGCAACTCTTTGATCATAAAGCATTTTCTCCAACAACTAGGCCACAGCCATCTCCGGTGGGGCAGTGTTAAATGTCCAGTATCATGACATTCACCAGAACAACTGCACAGAGACTAATGAGCAAGATAAGGAAGTAGAGAACAAGTGCAAATTCCAGGTGGCAGGATTCAGAAAGCTGGAGGTGAACTCTACCTTGCTTCAGCCTCTTTCTTCCCGTCATCCAGACTTCTCCAGTGGATGTGGTCGCCAAATCCTATGAGAAGAGTCAAAAGCAGAAACCCAATTTAAGGCACCAAAGGCGAGTCAGCTGCAACCAGGGCAACGCAGAAACTGATTTATGATTCGATAAGTGGCCGGGTTTTTGCTAAGACTATATGGATTTATACGCCTGTACTGTATATATGACATTACTGCACATCGATAAAAGCTGATCCCAATGAAACTGTTTTTGCGCTGACTCCGCTAAGCTAGTTAGCAGTTAGCTTGCTAATTGGCAGCGATGAGGAAAAAAAACACTCGATTAACTTGTCGTAACTAGTTATCGAAAAACACAATGTACATATTTAAGAATTTTGCTCAACAGCATAAATGTACAAATTTAAACAAATAAACACGCACTGTGGTAAAGCTAAATGGCTAGCCTGTGTTGCTTAGCAGCCAAATGTACCGGCAGCTAAGCAGTCTACCGTCAAACACAACAGCCTCGACAGGAAATTCTGCCCGGTTTACCGTTGCCTCTCCCGGTTCCGTCGGCAGTAACTCCCGCAAAATGTGTGGCGATAAATAACGGTGCAAGTGAGAGCACGGCGACGCTGAAGAAAGCCGACTGCATGTTTTCATTCAGACGTTACAGCGAAGGAAGAGGAAACACTGCAGCGGTGGCGAGGACAGGTCGGCCTGTTGAAACACTGCAGCAGGATTTAAGGTGGAACTAATTTCCGTCGAGACGTTTAATAACACCATTTTAGGTGGAACAAGTTAAAGTCAGCTTGTTTAACTACTGCACTATTTAAGGTGGAACGAGTTAAAGTCAGCTTGTTCAACTGATTCACTATTTAAGGTGGAACAAGCTAAAGTCAGCTTGTTTAACTGCACTATTTAAAGTGGAACAAGTTAAAGTCAGCTTGTTTAACTACTGCACTATTTAAGGTGTGGCGAGGACAGGTCGGCCTGTTGAAACACTGCAGCAGGATTTAAGGTGGAACTAATTTCCGTCGAGACGTTTAAT
>JBBIGC010161921.1:0-16557 GCA_037576955.1 Lepidarchus adonis
ATACTGCATCAGAGGGTGGAGGAGCAATGTGTTCCAGCTCCACCTTTTCCTCCACATTGTGATCTCCATATACAGTAGTACTTCCTGATCTACAGTACTGTACTAATACTGCAGTTACAGTCAAGCCATATCATAGATATAATATGACTCACAACTGCCCTAACATATACAGTAAATAATAGTTATAGTAACATTAAAAATATTAACATAATTAATCATACAAAAACTCATGACAACATCTGCAATTTTATATTAATGGCAAGGTTATGTCAGTGTTATATAGGGTTTAAGTAAAAAGTTACCCAGAATGTCTGCATTTCACGGATGACCCCAGAAAACATGAACATTGCCCAGAACATGAGCAGAATGTGTTATTGTTGGGAGATTTTATTTAACGGTAGGAGCAGATACTGCATAACCACACTCAGTTCCTGTTATTGAATTTATCCCCAGTTATTGCTAGCAGGTGCATGAAAACTAGCTTCAGGGTCCATTGAGAATCACTGGCAATAGAGTGGGTTGTATAGGAGAACTCAATACTCAATGGCCTTAAACATGGAATGGGCACAAGATTTCACAGGTCAGTTTGCCAACTTCCTGTACTGAAAGACCTCCCCCAGGCAGATGTATATTAGTGACGATGTCAAGTGGAAACATTAATAGTCACACAGGTTTACAGAACAAAACGTTTCTTGTATTACAGTTGGAACCATCGCTACAGTTGTAAATTCAGAAGCCACTTCATCTCAAGAAATGTTCTTAGGCAGCCTCATGGTTTGTAATTCTATTGACAAGTTTTCTACATGCCTGAGATACTGTACAGTTGTGCTCATAAGTTTAAAAACCCTGACAGAATGTATGATTTCTTAACCATTTTTATGAGAATATGACTAATAACACAAAAACTTTTTTTTCATTAATGATTAGTGTTTGGCTGAAGTCAATCAACTGTGTTCACTCTTTTAAAATCATAATCACAACACAAACTACCCAAATGACCCTGATCAAAAGTTTACATACCCCAGTGTATTGCCCCCTTTAACGTCAATGACAGCTTGAAGTATTTTGTGGTACTTGTGGATGAGGCTCTTTAGCCTTTCAGACATATGAACTGCATGTTTGAGGATCTCCCCAGAGTGATATTGAGGTCAAGAGACTAAGATGGATCACTAGGTGGCAGTCTGATTAATACATTTGTATTTTGCAGATGCTAAGAAGTAAATGCTGATGACCAATATTTGGTAGAGGGGGAATAATGGTCTCAGTTTAGTTCTGGTTAGTGGTTTCAGTCCATCCTTCTGTACAATTGTGATTCTAATTTTGGAAGTCTGGAATCTCCAACACAACATGAACCAATCAAACCCTCTAAAGAAGTTTTATATCAAACACCTTTGGGATAAACTGAAAGGCCAATTGCAAGCCAAACCTTACCATCCATTCTGGCTTCTTATCAAGTGTGGTTGGATGGAAATTAATCTCAATATCTTGTAGAAAGAAAAGTGGATGCCATTAAAGCAGCAAAATAGTAGCAACTCCATATTAGAGCTTTTAGTTTTGGAATAATATCATCAAAAAGGCACATGATATGAATATATATTTGATAGGCATTTTACAACTAAAAAGTCTGATTGTTTGGCTTATTTTTAAGCAGTCAAAACAAACGCTTTTGATTGATCTCTAATCATTTTTTACAATTACAGACCTGGAATTGTAGATGTATGTCAATGTATCTGGTTTACTGAGGCCCTGATTATGGAATTTACATAATGTAAGATATACCTACAGTCTGACTTTGTACTATACATCCCTATTATGTGGAAATTGGTCTAATTTTCTAAGTGAGCTTTCAGAGTCATTATCATAATACCACTTAGCAATGTAAAGACTTAAAAGCTGTAATTAAGCTACTCTCATCTCATTGTGTTGGAGGAGCTGTAGGAGTAACACAAGGTTAAGAAGAGAAATTGACACGCTGATGACACTTCCACTTCTTCACATTAGCAGAAGCACTTTTGCTTTTGTTAGCAGCCTGCAGAGAATCTGAATACATATTTTATGAAGAGAGGAGGACATTATCGCACTTCAGGATATTAATGGGTTCCAGGCTTTGATCTAAAGGAAGTTTAATGATTTTTTCCCCCCTTCAAGCCAGAATATTTCGATAAGCGAAGCTCGGCAATGCAGCACTACAGACATGCTTTCTGAAGACATGCTAAAGTAAGCATGCTTTCTATTGTTCTTTTAAGTAGATGCTATTCATTAAATGCCTAAAGTCATGAAAAATCAGGAAAGAAGAGACCTTTGCACTGCTTGCCCAGTTTTAACAGCAATAGCAAATCACCCAAGTCGTTTTTGCTGCCATAAGGCAACATAGGAGGTATTTATGATAACTAATAAAGAACGGTTGTTTGGGGCTTTCAACTTTGGCATTGATTCTGCCATCAGAACAAGCATTGTTGGAAATGTAGTTCAGAGGCCATGACAGAAGAAATTGCCAGGCAGGTACCAATATTCAATACTAAGGCCTTTCATGATATTCAGATCAAGTCACCTGGTTACTATGGAAAAAAAATGTCTGGCCATGAACTTGTATGTCATAAAAAATGCATTTTTAAAAAAGTATCAGCAAAACGGCATTGACCCCCTGGTAACTTGTATCTGATGTATCCTTGACAAAATCTGGACTAGTCCTGGTCTTGGTATTAAAATATCTATAAATATTATATTTGGTCATATATTTATGGACCATTAAAGAAAATAAGAAGATCCAATAACATATGTATGTGTCAAAAGTAACTGAACATGTGCTAAATATATATTTGCGCTAAAACTTGAATAGTCTTGCACATTGCCTCTGAAGACGTTTAGCCCATTCTTCAATGCAGGACAGCATCAGCTCTTGGATGCTGGTGGTTTACTCCAATGTTTAATGGGAAACAGTTCTTGTGCTGGGATGCAGAATTCTAATTTCTCCAAATGTAACATTCCCGGGGAGGGTGAGCACAGCACGCGGTGAAAACAGGTATCACCCGAGGATCAAACCCGGGACGTGGGCATCACACTCAATGGTGCGACACAGTGAGCAATGGCACAGCTGATGGTGGAGGTAGGAAGGGCAAAAAACTGAGAACTGAGAAACAAACAAACCAAGGAAAGAGGGAGAAACCCTCAGAAGGAAACTGAAAACTGAATATTAACAAGAAAGAAAGAGTGTAACAGCTCTCAAGCTACGGCTTACTAGGTTCGCTCATGAGTTATCTCTGAGTCCAAAGTCCTTCAAAGATTCAGCTCCAAAGCCAAAGTGAGCAGGCTTCTTGAAGCTGCTCTGATGAGGGGCTGAGGAGCTGCATCTGATTCCCTCCGACACTCCCACCTAGTGGACAGGTAGGGAAGCACCGGCTCCAGTTTCTACAGAGCCCTCCCCCCAAAAGACGACCGGTCAAACGGGAGCCACGGGAGGGGCAACAACAAAAGTCCAAGAGTAGGGAATGGTCGCGAACCGCAATGGCAGGGATCCAGCTCCGGTCTTCCGGGCCACATCCTGCCCAGTCCACCAGGTAGTGGACAGTCCATCCATCGTGACCGACACGGGGTGAAGCCGAGGTGGTTGAACTGTGCCCTTTCCATTCTTACCACAGTGGTCATCACTGGAAGTGCTTTCTGGGTGTAAGATGGTCATCACAGTCCAGACCCCAGCCAAGGATTCGTTGCTCCTCCCAGTCGATTGTGGATTCCCCATGTGCAACTCCATCGGGACGGTCTGGTGTATGACGGAACCACCCCATACAGACTGCCCATTGAGTGCTGTAGCCTTTACGGGCTTCAACAGGGTCCACAGCGGGATCTGCAGCTTACGGCCATCATACCTCTCCAGGTGTGCCTGAAGCGGCGTGTCGGCTGAGGGCTGTGCGGTAGATAGGGGTGCAGGTATCGGATGCGTCCATTCTGGTGGTGTGGTTCGTTCCAGCCGGAGCTGCTGGAGGGCCTCCAAGAGTTGTTGTTGCGCCGGCAGAATACTGGTAGTCATGCTGCTGTGTTGCTCTGCGATGGCCGCTAACCTCTCTAGCATGGTGCCTTGGTGTACTTGGTGTCTGGCTAAATCTTTCTGTAGTGTTCACAGGGAGGGTGAGCGCAGCGCACGGTGAAAACAGGGACCGACACTTCCAGAGAAGCACTGGCTCCAGTCCCTACAACAAGCTTCATTTAAAAGTATTATTTTTACTCTTTCTGTCCAAAGTATTCTTCCAGTATACTTCTCGTTTGTCCATAGAATTTATGTAAACTGTAGATGGGCAGATATGTTCTTTTTGGAGAGCTGTTTCTTTCTCTTTTCAGTGCTGTCATGTTAGATGTTACCCTTGTTTCCTTTGTAAATTCTTGGAGTATCACAGGCCTTGCAGTTTGGTTTATCGTTCATGGTCGACCACTTTTGGGAAGGGTAACCACAGTCCTAAATTTCCTCCATTTATTTCCAGTCTGACTGTCGACTGGTAGAGTTTAGACTCTTAGAGATGGTTTATGCATGTGCATCAACAACTCTTTTTATGTGGTCCTCAGACATCTTCATTTGTTTAGGCCATGATACACATTCACACATGTGTGGTATGTACCACAAACTGTGATGATTCTTGTTCTTTTAATAATGCAGGGTCTCCCACTAGCCCGATTCCAAAGGGATCACAACTTTTGCAAAACACAGTGATGTTATTGGATCTTTTTTTTTTATTATTAACTTTTTCATTTACTTTCACAAACTCTAAAGCATTGCAGTACCATGGGGGATATTTACAGCCCATCATGCAGTTTCATACCCATCAGATTAAAATGAACCATTAACTATAGATGATAGTTCTGTTTTTTTCATATATATATATATATATATATATATATATATATATATATATGCCAAAAGGTAGTTTGGCTCACTTTTCCTGTCTCAGGTTTGATGGGTGACGTCTCTACACTGCAATTTTCAGATCTTTCCATAAGTGCTCAACAGGATTAAGATCTGGGCTCATGGAACGCCATTTAAATAACAGTTCAGTTTATTTTCATCCATTCTTGAGACCTTTGAGCTGCATATTATGAGTCATTTAACTGTTGGAAAACCCATGACCTGTGACAAAGGCTTTGCTTTCTGACACTAAGCAGTATATTTTGCTTTGGACAGATTCAAGGTTCCCTGTGCCAGATGTAGCAGAGCAGTCCCAGAACAAAACCACAGCCCCCTCCATTTTTCAGAATAGGTATAGTGTTCTTTTCTTTTCTTTAAAAGCTGGAAACACATAGTGTTTGACCAAAATAAATTATCAAAAAGCTTCTAGAAATGTTGCAGCTTGTCAACATGCATTTTGGTGAATTGTAGTCTGGCATGTTTGTGGTTTTCTCTCAGTAGTGTTGCCCTCTTGGTTCTTCTGCCCCCGAGCCCAATATTGTTAAAGATTTGATAGATGGTGCAAACAGAAAGTGACATACCCTTTTCTATTCTTCTGATCAACCTGCGGTGAATTTCCTCTTATTAGCAACTGTGGTCACAGGAACATGAAGCTGCTTGGAGATGATCTTCCTTCTGAGCTACTTTTTTCTCCTAAGCTAAGGAGACTTTTTTCTCCTTAGCTTTCTCTGGTCTAGGTTCAGTGTGGTGAACACAGTGATACCAAACTACACAGTTATTTTTCCCTTTTGCATAGGCTGAATGGCTAATAAAAGGCCTGAATGCAATTGTGAAACTAATTACGTTTAAAACGTTTGAAAAAGCATTATAACAGTAAAATAGCCCTGTAAACACTATACAGTATAGTGTTTACTACCTCGATTCCAAGCCAACTACTCTTTCCTGTTTTTTCCCCACACATCTATCTGGGGGTGATTTGACCTCTGTCTGTTTTGTTACTGGTTTCCTGGTCCAGGTGATTTCATATATATATATATATAAAAAATAAAAAAACGACATTAAATCTTATCTGCACGTATGTCCATGGAACCAACAAATCTGTCCATATCTTGTAACATATTGTTAAAAAAACCTAAATAATTTCTTTTCACAATTTTCTGTTCACGATATTACATATTAAAGGAATGTAGATATACATCAGTCAACTGCTATTGCAATATATATGTAAAATAAGTATTGAACACATCACCAATTTTTAAAAAGTAAATCTATTTCTAAAGGTTTGACATATTGACATGAGATTCTCACCCGATGTCGATAACAACCATCCAATCCACACAATACAATGGAATGACACATCGGGAAGATGCTTCAAGTATTAAAGGTGCAGACTGAAATGAATTTAACACTTCAGACAAAAGCCTTTGTTGGTGACGACAGTTTCAAGACGCCTCCTGTATGAAGAAACTTGTCTCAGGTGTGATTTTTATTCTTCCATACAATCAGTCTTCACATCCTGAGGGTTCTGTGTGAACATTCGATGAAATCTGAGCTTTTTTTTTTTTTCACACATTTTTATAAGATTCAGCTCAGGTGATTGGCTGGGCCATTCTAGCAGCTCTATTTTCTTGCTCTGAAACCAATTGGGAGTTTCTTTGGCTGAAACTTTTTCTATCATTTAATCAAGAATGTACATTTTTCCATTCACTGTGAAATCAAACTGTCCACTAAGGAAGCAACACTGGAGACAGGCCAGTACATCAGGTGACGTGGAGGAGGCCGTAGGAGGATAACAACCAAGCAGCAGGACCGCTACCTCCGCCTTTGTGCAAGGAGGAACAGGAGGAGCACTGCAAGAGCCCTGCAAAATGACCTCCAGCGGGCCACAAATGTGCATGTGTTTGCTCAAACGGTCAGAAACAGATTCGATGAGGATGGTATGAGGGCCTGACGTCCACAGTTGAGGAATTGTGCTTACAGCCCAACACCGTGCAGAACGTTTGGCATTCGCCAGAAAACACCATGATTGGCAAATTTGCCACTGGTGCCTTGTGTTTGTCACAGATGACAGCAGGTTCACACTGAGCACATGTGACAGATGTGACAGAGTCTGGAGACGCTGTGGAGAACGTTCTGCTGCCTGCAACATCCTCCAGCATGACAAGTTTGGCAGTGGGTCAGTAATGGTGTGAGGTGGCATTTCTTTGGGGGTGCACAGCCCTCCATGTGCTCACCAGAGGCAGTCTGACTGCCATTAGGTACAGAGATGAGATCCTCAGACCCCTTGTGAGACAATATGCCGGTGCAGTTGGCCCTGGAAATCCAATTGAGCACATCTGGGACTTCATGTCTCACTCCATCCACCAACGTCACATTGTACCACAGACTGTCCAGGAGTTGGCAGATACTT
The DNA here is from genome assembly GCA_037576955.1 of Lepidarchus adonis. Taxonomy (NCBI): domain Eukaryota; kingdom Metazoa; phylum Chordata; class Actinopteri; order Characiformes; family Lepidarchidae; genus Lepidarchus; species Lepidarchus adonis. Next base: position 7,305 of record JBBIGC010161921.1, read on the forward strand.
TAGTCAGGAGACCATCCACCACCTCATCAGGAGCATGCCCAGGAGTTAAAGGGATGTCACACAGGCACTTGAAGGCCACACACACTACTGAGCCTCATTTTAACTTGTTTTAAGGACATTACATCGAAGTTGGATCAGCCTGTGGTGTTTTCCACTTTAATTTTGAGTGTGACTCCAAATCCACACCTCTGTGGGTTGATACATTTGATTTCTATTGATAATATTGACAAAAATAGAAACACAACACTTGAGCTGAACTCAATAATCTGAAACATTTTCTATAAACACAAGATCCTTGACTCTCAAATATTTTTCAGGAATCTAAATCTGTGTTTGTGTCCACTTTTCCTTTGCCGAGATAAACCATCCCACCTCACTGGTGTGAATATCAAGGTGCTGATTAGACAGAATATTGTACAGATGTGCCTTAGACTGCCCATAATAAAAGGCCACTCTGAAATGTGCACAGTTTTCCTTACTGGGGGATGAGTCAGAAAACCAGTCATTATCTAGTGTGGCACCATTTGCCTCTCACAGTGCAAAACGTCTCCATCACATAGAGTTGATCAGTTGATTGTGACTTGTGGAATGTTGGTTCACTCTTGCTGAATATTGTCAGGGACTGGAATATGCTGATCCAGAGCGCCCCAAGCATCTCCATGAGTGACATGTCCAATGATTCTGCTGGCCATGCAAGAACTGGGATGTTTTCAGCTTCCAGGAATTGTGTACAGATTCTTCAATATGGGGCCGAGCATCATCATGCTGCTACATGAGGTGATGGTCGTGGATAAATGACACAACAATGGTCTTCAGGATCTCGTCTCGGTATCTCTGTGCTTCAAAATACCATCAATAAAATGCACCCGTGTTCGTTGTCCATAACATAAGCCTAACCATAACCATAACCCAGTAGTAACCCTTAAACCATAACCCATAACTTCAGTAGTGCTCCATCATCAACCTGCCCCTCAAAAACTAATTCATGGTTATAAAAACCATCTTAATATGCAGAAATACAGTATAAAGAGCTGTTGCATCACGGATAGATAACTCCTTTAGCCACAATAAATTGATTTATTACAGGTAAAAAAAAATCAATAATAACATCATAAACTTAACAATATTATTTAGGAAAATCACAACATTTTGGAGTATTTGTAAACAAGATCCATCCTCCTCTCTTTCCTCAATAACTTACACTGTGGTACTTATCTCCATGGAAGCTCAGTAGCAGTGACACCATACTGTCCAATCAACCGGTCTGAATACAGTGACGTTGCCGTGGGCCTTTAAAAGGCGCTAAGGAAACCAACTCAAAATCTGACTGGTTGAAGCAACAGTTTAATCAACATTTATTTAGCACTAGGGCCCTTCAAACCGCGTCCGGCAGACTTTCCATGACTTTGACCCCACCCGGCAAGAGTTGATGGCTGAAATGTGATTGGTTAAATGCTTTAATGTGAAAATACATGTCTGGAAGCAGCAAAACCACATGAAAAGCTATGAAAGGAAACGGACAGACTATTTGGAATCATTTAATAAGTGTTCATGGACAAAATATATCATCAAATATCAAAACATCAGTTTGTGATTCAGATATTTTTTTCAGATAAGTCTGGAGAGAAGGCCTTGCAGGCCCTGATGGCCCACCACTGCCATAACCCCACCATGGGCCACGCCATCCACAATGTTGACCTCAGTAAACCGCTCACACACACAACACCACACAAACTCAAGTCAGTTACGAAGACGAACTGCAGTCAGGTCCAGACCCCAATGAGGACGACGAGCTTCCTTGAGACAGTTTCTGAAAGTTTGTGCAGAAATTCTTTGGTTCTGCAAACCGATTGTTGCTGCAGCGTCTGGGTGGCTGGTCTCAGATGATCATGAAGGTGAACATGCTGGATGTGGAGGTCCTGGGCTGGTGTGGTTACACGTAGTCTGTGGTTGTGAGGCTGGTTGGATGTACTGCCATATTCTCTGAAACGCCTTTGGAGACGACATATGGTAGAGAAATGAACATTAATTTCATGGGCAACAGCTCTGGTAGACATTCCTGCAGTCAGTAGCCAATCACACAAGCCAGTCTCCCTCAAACATTACGACATCTGTGGCATTGTGCTGTGTGATTAAACTTTTAAAAAAAAATTTAAAACTAAAATTTCAGAGTGGCCTTTTATTGTGGGCAGTCTAAGGCACATCTGTGCAGTGCAATATTCATGCTCTAATCAGATCCTTGATATTCACACCTGTGAGGTGGGATGGTTTATCTCGGTAAAGCAGAAGTGCTCACTAACACAAATTTAGATTTGTGAACAATATTTGAGAGTAATGGGTCTTTTGTGTTTGTAGAAAATGTTTGAGATCTTTGAGTTGCAAAATGGGAGCAAAACCGAAAGTGTTTTTTGTTCAGTGTACATATCAAGACATCTCATTACTTAAACACAGGACATAGAATAAAATCATTTGTGACATCGGTCAAACCCTTAGGATTACCAAAATTAGCTCTCTGGAAGAAATAATGTACTGGTGATCTCTGTAGATCAAGGAAGACCTCCACTGCTAATGACAACATTCCTCAAACTGCAGTCAACAGATCAGAAAGGTGTGTCTTTGTCAGAGACTTCCATCCACAGAAGACTTCATGAACAGACAGAGGCTACACTGCAAGACACAAGTCATAAAACGATGGTAAAAGATAATAGCTTGTGAAAAAGTACTTAAAGGAGTCTTTAAAAAGGTGTTGGGGACAAACCAGACGCAGATATGGATATGGACAAGAAAAGGAATTCAAGGAATACAAGCTAATCTGTTAAACATGGTGGTGCACATGGTGGCAGGCTTATTCTCATTGATGGTATAATTGCTGACTGCAGTTGCACAAGGAATTCTGAGGTATGTAGAAACATCTAATCTGTTCAAGTGCTTTCAAACTCTTTGGATGGCACTTTATCTTGCAACAAGGTAACAATCTCAGACAAACTGTTAAAACAACATGGGAGTTTCTCAAAGCCAAAAAATATTGAATGGCCAAGCCAGTCACCTGATTTTAATCCCATTGAGTGTGCCTACCATATGCTGAGGAAGAAACTTAAAGGGACAAACCCCCAGAACAAGCAGGAGTTGAAGGTGGCTGCAGTAGAGGCTTGGCAGAACATCACAAGGGAAGATACTCAACATCTGGTGATGTCTATGAATTGCAGACTTCAAGCAGCCATTGCATGGAAGACATATGCAACATATTAAACATGACTTTATTACTTTGTGCCCAAGATTATGGTGCCCTGACATGAGGGTGGGGGTAGTATAAAAGGTGTTGTTATTTCTACATGGTGAAACTAAAAATGTATGCAAATAACTGTAAATTCAAATCCGGACTGTGCACAGAATTCCCAAAAGCAATGAAAAAGCTCCCCCCTTATTTCCCAGCCGCAATCCAATTATTTGTTATTAATTTTATTATTTTGTGCTTTTTTTACTGTAATTGACTGTATAAAAAGCTGTTTATGTGCTACCTGTGAAAAAGATTGGAGCAGCACCTCCCAATAAGGTAGGAGTAAAATAACAATTATTCATACACAGAAGAACTATAAAAGTAGTTTTAGAAAGGAAAATACATGCGATTAGTGATTTCCAATCATTGTGAATACACACAAAACTTGTCCTCTGCTTTTAACCCATCACACGTGCACACGTGGAGCAGCGGGCAGCTATCAACAGCACCCAGCTATCAACAGCACCCGGGGAGCAGTGAAGTGGGGACAGTACTTTGATCAAGGGTTCCTCAGTGGTGCCCAGACTGGGACTTGAACCTGCAACCTTCAGATCTAAGGGGCAAAGTCCTAACCACTAGACCACCACTGCCCCGGTATGTATTTTTAATGTGGATTTTTCTTTGCAAATATGCATTGTTGCAGAAAAATGTTCTGAAGTAACAGAAGCTTATATTACAAAAGTTTATTTTTTTCACATTTAAATGTTAATCTGCTAAAAAAAATTTACACTTTGGGGAAGTAAGAAAAATATGTTTTTGTCACAAGCATTATGGGGGGCACTGCAAATATAATTACACATCTAGATGGGCCCTCAATGTTTCAGACAAGAATCTCAACAGACATGTGATCTGGAGACTTTAGAGGCTAAGGCTCATTACTTTGAACTGAAGCTGTTCTTGAAAATGGTCTGCCATGTTGCAGGGCACAATATCCTACTGAAAGATGCCATTTCAGTTAGGGAACGCCATTGCGTGTACTTGGTCTGCAGATATGTTTAGGTAGACAGGTATCCACATGAATGTGAATTAAAAGAGACTGTGATTAGCTTAGATTAGATGTCCAACATTGATGCTGTTGGTGGAAAGGGACCTTCCCTTTGCCCCAAAAACATTCATTGCCAGTAAAAATGTCCTCGGTTTCAACCAGACACCCCTTCAGATGTTAAGAGCAGCTTGTCCAAACTCACACAAAGGAGAAGACACTCTAAGAAGAGAGGGGCCAGCATTTATAACCTCCTGGAAAAAGCACACAGGACTTTTGATTGGCAGCTAGCAGCAGCATGAGCTAGCAGCTAAAGTTAAGTCAGCCAAAGCAGCAGCTTTGATTGATATTTGCAAGCTAAGTACACAAGCTAGCATGGACAAGGGACTTTTTTGTCAAAACATTTTTGTTTGTTGACATTTCAAGGACAAAGGCAAGCATCTGTTGGAGTGATATTATAAGAGGATGTACAGCCTAAATATGGAAATGTTGTTCACGCAGTAATGCAGTCCCTTACCCAACCTACCGGCTCTTCAGAGAAAACTTCAGTCTAACATGGTGGTTCACCCGTGTAAATGTAACTTCTGACAAATAGTAAGTAAAGTTTTTTTTTGTTTTTAATATCAAAATGCTCTTCTGACTCATTCTTTCTGTGGAAAATCATTATTAAAATAAAAGATTTGTTATGTCAAGTGTACACTCAAGTCATTCCCACTGCGAGGGAATAGGTTTTAATTAACTCTTTCCTTCAGTCTGAGGGGACGGCCTTCTGTGAGATAATACATATGGATTGGAATGCTTCAGAATAGAAATTGTATAGGAATTTGTATGATTATAAAGATATAATCCTATAATAACCTTAACAATGCTCATAGTTGGATGCCATGCTAGGGATGTTAAGCTATTGTCTTTATATTAACTTTTTCATTTCATTTTTCTTTTTCCCTGCTCTGTTAAGTCTTTGTTCACATTTGTCAGTCTCACATCTTTGCTTATGTAGCCATGTGTCAGGGTTTTTTTTTTCGCGAAATTCTTTCTGCCATGTATCGTACCCTGCCATTATCGTTAATATGTCAGCTATGTCTGGTTTCTTTGCTCCTCCCCCTCACAGGTGTGTAGTGTATAGATACCCCAGTGTTTGCTCTTGCTGACGGTCTAGTCTTTGTCCTAATTATTCTGATTATAAATTATTTTGTTTCTTTCTGTTCTTGTTTTCTTCTAGCACTTGCCCACAACTGAACTGAAAATTGAAGGTCCAGGGTTTGATTCCCTACCAGGGTTCTTTGTGTTTGCATATTCATGCCATATCTCCTTGGGTTTCCATTGGCTTATTTAACTTCCTCCCACAATCTCAAGATATGTGAGTATGTATCTGTCCTATGAGGGACTGGTGACCTGTACAGGGTGGTTATTCAGCTTTTCAACCACAGCTAACCTGTATCAACCACACAGCCATTTTCATCAGTGCAGGACATCCCAACCATGCTAATCGCTAATCAAGGCTAGTGGTAGGCTCAAAAAAAAATCTTTGGTAATCAACTCTCTTCAGCATCTAATTTTGTTTATTGGCATGACTGTGGGAAATCATTCTCCCTGGTAAAAGACTCTTTCCCTGCTATTGATTTTCACACAAGACTAATGTGACTGTGTTAGCGAGTGCACACAAACACTTTCATTAGAAGAGACTACGGCAGACAGAAGAGATGAAATGTATTGATTGCAGGAAAGAACAACAAAGAAAAATGTAGAAAAGCGCCTGACTGGAAGGTGGTTGATCTGCAAGATATTTACTTCTACCTACAAGTCTTTGTCTGTTTTTAATTACAATTTAGACAAAAAATTGACAGAAATTCTGTTAAAACACCTACTTTAAAATATTGACGTTCTGTAGAAACTGAAAGTGCATGATAGTCTGAAGCCTAGACAATTATTGTAAATAATATGACTGACATTTTCCTAAATGGACTGTATTATGGCACAGATTTTTAAAAGCATTTTACTGCATATGAAATGCTTAAAATGCATGAATCTTTGAATTTGAGATTAATTATCTACGATTATCTACAATGACCCACCTCCCTGGTCAACAAAAACAACTGCCATCCCATAACCAACTGAAACTGACTTATTTGGCAATAACAATGAACCAAGACTCACACATTCTCCCCAGGGCGACATCGAATAGCAAGAAGAATAAAAAAATATTACAGGAGAAGTCTAACAAAGGTAGAAGTGTGCAGACCTGAGCACTGATGAGCATCTTAATTGGAATGGAAGTCCACAGCAGTTGAATCTCTTCGTGTGAAGTTCTTGGATAAGCTCTTTACCCCAGACCAATTTCATTCTTGTCAGAAGGTCAACTACATCATGTTGGATGTTTTCTTATCTCAGTGTCAAGACACTTTGTTTAAAAAAAAGGATGAAAATTGTCTTAGATAAGTGTACTGGTAATAATCAAGCACATTGCTCTGGCCTTGAAGACCCATGGACCTCAGCTGTGTAATTCTACTATTCATTTGGGCTCCAAGTTAGATAACATTGACTTCCAGAAAAGCCAGGTGTGATGCAGTCACCAGCTTTGTACCTTAAGTCCAAGGCCAAGCAAGAATGTAATAAAAATATTCAAATCTTATGTCAACCATGGAAATGGCTCAACCTTAGAAGCCCCCTTGTTATGACACCTTGATACACTGTAAAGTAGTCAGTGTACAGCTGGAATAATAATGTAACTTGGCTGTCCCCTCAAAATAAATCAACACACAGCCATTAATGTCTAAACCATTAGCAACAAAAGTGAGTACATCCAATGAAAATGTCCAATTTGTGCCCAATTGGCAATTTTTCCTCCCCGGTGTCATGTGTGTTAAATTTGGTGTTATCGCTTTCACACTCACACTCTGGAAGTTCTACATGGAACCTCATGGCAAAGAACTGTCTGAGGATCTGAAAAATAAAATTGTTGCTCTACATAAAGATGGTCCAGGTTATAAGAAGCTGCAGGACAGTGGCCAAGGCCATATAGTGGTTTAACAGGACAGGTTCCACTCAGAACAGGCCTCATCATGGTCGAACAAATAAGTTTTGTGTATGTGCTCGGCATCATATCCAAAAGTTGTCTTTTCAAACTATATGTATGAGAGCTGCCAACATTGCTGCAGAGGTTGTAGGGGTGGGGATCAGCTGGTCAGTACTGTGACTGTTGTCCCAGAAGGAAGCCTCTTCTAATGATGGTGCACAAGAAAGCCTGCAAACAGTTTGCTGAAGACAAGCAGACTAAGGTCATGGATTACTGGAACCATGTCCTGTGGTCTGATGAGAACAAGATAAACTTATTTGGATTAGATGATGTGTGGCGGCAACCGAGTGAGGAGTACAAAGACAAATTTGTCTTCCCTACAGTCAAGCATGGTGGTGGGAGTGTCATGGTTTGGGGCAGCGCGAGTGCTACTAGCTCTAGTGAACTCCATGGGCAGGGAAGTTAAGGCAGTGCTGGAAAATAATGGTGGTCACACAAAATATTGACAATTTGGTAAAAAAATTGGAAATTTCCACTTAGGGGTGCACTCACTTTTGTGTTTAGTTTAGAAATTAATGGTTGTGTGTTGTTATGTTGAGGGGACACCAAATGTACAAGCTGAACACTGACTACTTTACATTGTATCAAAGTGTCATATCTTAAATGTTGTCCCATGAAAAGATTTACAAAAATGTGAGGGTTGTACTCACTTTTATAAGAGACTGTAACAATGTGGCAAAGTAACAGCAATTCTTTACCTTGGTAATATTATATTTCTCTCAACACTTGACCTCTTACAAGGCTATTGGCACGTTCCCATTTCTTCCTGTGCCTCTGATATTTTTCTTCACCAATCCAGATGCCATCTATACAACATACTGTTATGGCTTTTTGGATGAAAAAATCAATTCCCTAGAAACAACCATAAAATGAAAACATGTAGAGCCACAGAGTCTTTCATTGCCAATAGGCATGGAACAATTTTTTGATAAAAAATCCACAATGATGGTGAATGTAAATATTTTAGATTGTTTTACATAATTCTTTACACTGTAATCTCATATGTTTTATCACTAATATTGTGTATGCTGTATTTTACATGGACTGGCCCACTCAATACAGCCATATTACTGCCTGGATAACAAGAAAATGACAACTACATGAGTCTGAAACTAGTAATCAAACCCAAAGGATTTTCGGGGATCTTTCAATGGTCCAATAACATCAGGTGGACTGGAGATGCTAAACTGTGTGAATCTAATGCCCTAGGTGGGAAAGGGTACAGGTCACAAGAAGGGTTAGGGTAAGAGGATCAGATAATTCATAAATTAAACTGCAGCTGCTCATGTTCATCACACTGACCCCTATTTGTCATAATCTGGACACATGGTCAGGGGAAGCAGACAGAAGACCAGGAAGAGTGTCAGGTTTAAAAGACAGACCTCTTTACTCAGCATTCAGAGTCAACATCATTATGCTGCATTTTTTTTTCACTGGACACAGTCAAACTTTTTAATTTTTTTCATTTGATTTGGCAGATAAAAAGATGTGAGAAATGTATTTTACTTCATATTTTAACTCATGTGCAGTTGCATTTAATAAAGGTTTCGTCACATACAGACAAAATCATTTGAAGTGACACAGAAAAAAAAATTAATTAACTGATACACACTGAGGCTGATTAATATTAATATATGATTAAAATTCAATATAGTACCATTGCAATCTGTTAGGTCAAGCTGACCATCTGTGGGTTGCTATTTGACTTGAGTGAAGGCAGTCGACATGTGTTTTAGGAACAAGTCAATTCAGCAGAAAAAGCGTGCCTTACTGTCTAAGTGTGCCTTGAAACTGTTACTCTCCATACAATATCTCACAAAAGTGACTACACATCTTTAATGGGACAACACTGAAGATATGACACTTTGATACAATGTAAAGTAGTCAGTGTACAGCTTCTATAACAGTGTAAATTTGC
>JBBIGC010161936.1:0-16555 GCA_037576955.1 Lepidarchus adonis
ATTGTTGTTGTTGTTGTTGTTATAACAATAACAACAATAACAGCAACAACAATAATAATAATAATAATAATAATAATAATAATAATAATAATACAAATTGTTGTTGTTGTTGTTGTTGTTATTATTATTATTATTACTGTTGTTATTATTAAATCTATGACCCCACACTAACATTTTCTCAAGTTCTCCAGACAGAAAAAAGGAAGGATCTGCCACCCATGTTTTAATGGGAAGTGCAGTGCACTCACATAGATAAACCTTTCTCCCTCTCATTTTTCGCTTCTCTGTGTTGCTTTAGCAGTGCTACTACAATCACTTCTCTTTCTGCATTGTCTTTTAGCACAATGCTTTTATCAAATATGATTTTTTTTCAGGTGAAATGCAAAACTATTTGGAATGTGTATGTGACCAGCAGTGTGTTATTGTTTGCTGACCTCTATAAACAGAGGGAAAGTGAATGAGGAAGACTGGTCAAAAAAAGAAACACAGGAACATAAGCAGTTCTTCTTTGACAATATGGAGATTGTTTCATGGTTCTGCCACTGAAACTGTTATTAATCCAGTGAGAATGTCACTAGAAAACCATCAGGGCCACTCTTACTGTTATGAACTGAATAGGCGTGTGCGCGAACTTGTGTCCATCATGCTACTGTCAAAAAATATCAGCCATATTTTATTACTATATCTCCAAAAAAAAACAACATAATTAGTCACTAAAACACAGATGCAGATCGCAATGCAATTTATTCAGATAATCTGTAATCTATATAATAAATGTATATAATATTATACATTATTTACATTCTGTGTGTGTAGTCAGTTATTACTGTATTATTTGAACCTTTTAACCACTTATTGGTACAAAGGAATTAGTGTTTTTTTGCGCTTGCATACAAAATAGTATATTTGGGGTGAGTCCGGATGCGTGATGATGACAATGAGATCCCAGGAACTGTCACCATAAACCTTAAACCCTTTTCTGATTTGATTATTTCAGTGCTGTGATGGAAATCTGAAATATCACTACTTGTGTCATAGCAAATTCTATATGTATTTGTATAAACAGAAAGGCCTTCAAAACTGTCACATTTACAGGAACAGAAAAAACAACACTTTTTTTGATTTAGCATCAAGTGCATGACAAAACAAGCACAAAAAGCAAGAATTAAGACAATGCAAAATAAAAAAAAAACATACAGCAATCTCTGCAATAAGCCTACCTTTAGCCAGTAAAATGCAGCACAACAATAGAACAAAAACATAAATGAGGCCAAACATGATCTTTTTCTGTTAATAAGTTTTTAACATGTTGCTATAAAGAAGTTTAGTTCATTACCACAGCAAGTCAAAAAACTATTGTTTATTGTTTTTTTTACTTTAATTAATATAAACATTGCACTTTGTGTATGAAAAGCTTCACATCAAAGGGGCTAAGACTTTTGCACAAAAAAATATGGAATATGCATACAGAGTTCACAAACAAGCATTATCGATGAGAGCTGAAACGCTTACAAGACAACTCGCGCTACGATATTTTAGCAAGACCCACAGTTAAGGAGTCATTGCACCAGTAAAAGCAGTAAGAGCAGATGATGCGAGGTGCTCACAACCTCCAGCACCTGTAAAAACACTCACTTCAGTGGCCACAGCCTGCACAGCTCCACTGTCCCTGATGTATTCAGATAATAAAGGGAGGCTCCTCCTTGCTCAGTGCCCTTGATTAGAGACTACCCCTGCCCCTGCCCCTGCCCGCTGCATGAGTGAGGGTTAGTGTCGAGCTAGCGACCCCCGGGTGCTTACCTGATGCGTGCCCTGCGCTCTGGACAATGAGCCTTCAGCCCAGCAGACAGCATTTGAAGTGACTTAAGAAAGAGAACAGGAACAATCACTTTGTTCCCATTTTTCAGATGAGTACCTTCGGAGAGAAGGAAGGAAGGGAGGGGAGAGGAAGTCAACAAGCCTGTGCCTTCCTGCTGAAAAATAAGGAAACACTAGATAGACATCTCCATTCCTTAACTTTTGCAAGTTTAGCTAAGAATGAAAAATGCATTCATGGTTGGAGGCTGAATGTATAGACGCATAGAATGTGTAGATTTAGCTCTGATTTGGTGGTGATTTGATTTTGAAGAGGTGTTGACCTTTAAGAGGAAGAACCTCATGTAGACGATGTGTGTACAAGTCCAATTCCTCTTTCAGCCTTATTGGAAATGGAAAAATTTCTAAAAAGTTCAAATATATACCAGGGAGTGTTTTAATCTACATTTTTACAAAATGAAGTTGCTAATATTCGAAGGCCACTGTGCAAAGCAAGCCCCTGTAAACACTTCATGAACACACTGATACCTGAGGCATTGCCTCTGATGTTTATGAGAAGGGTTAATTGAAATACTAGCCCATTATTTTATTTTATTTTATTTTTTCAGATTTAACACCACTTTACCACTATTAATTACATATAAAACATCAGGAGACAAGTATAGCTTCATTGCTGGTTGTGCATAGTACATGTGACTCCTGGTTCTTGTCACCTTGCGGCTGCAAAGTTTCTTTTCAGTTACATTTTTCATGTCAAACCAATCTACATGATGGTCATATCACAGAAATTGAATTCTGCTGCCATTTTGAAAAATCTCTGGAATTCTCTGGATATATTTGACTGTAGCATATAGTCATAATAAGAAGGATTTGCATGTGTGAGTCAAATCATTTCAATTCTGTATCTAATATTTGTAATTGTGAGAAATGACTTGCTTTCTAGATGCTGTCATTTGTTTTAAGTAATTTAGTCCAATAAAAATGGCCTAACTGTAGTGGTAGGTCATTTTGCATTCACCATTATTAGAACAATAATGAATTATTTGCCATTAGATTAAGACAGTCTCTACATATCGACTAGATTTAATTGACGTTTCACTGAATTCCACTTGCCTAAATATCATTTATAGTAGAAACTTCCTAAAGTTGCTGGCATGTTATTAAGCCGGAAGACACTAATTGGCCAAATCTCATGGTAGGCTGAAGATCAATTACCACAAAGATCGTCACATCATATTATAAGTCTTATTACGGCAGTTAACCCGCTGACCCAGCTGAGGGACACTTATTTCAGTTTGGCATTGGAGAAATGGGAAAAGCATGCACACGTTAGCATGTGTGTGTGTTGGGTTAAGTGGGTAAAGTGTGTTAATTTATTAGGCACAAACGTCAATCGTTAGTCAAAAAAGACAAACAACATCTTGCAAGTGCACTTATTTTATCTGCCAATCAAAATTAAAAGGTATGTTTGTAAATTATATTAGGTCACAGCTTTCAGGAGACATCCGTGATGGCTTCTTCTCCATCGTGGTCTTCAGATTTCATGCATGGAGAAAATGTATAGCCTGCAGCTCTTCATACACAACCCAAAGACTAACCGTTCTTCACTCATCTTCTCTGGTTTCCGCTCAATGCACGATCACGCAGGTCATCAGTGACCCTTTGTGCGAGACCTTAGGCCTGGTGGCTCCAGAATCATTGACCTAATCAGATGCTATTATTAACCAGAGTGATTAAGGTTTAGTCATTAGACTTAAGCAGTAGAGGTGAAGCCGTGGCACTCGCCTCCCTCATCAGGTGAGTATAAAAAGACCATCTTTGGCTTGAGCCTCCTTAAACATCTTCTCCTCTTAAATCGCTCAACTGGTAACATCAGAAGCTCATCAAGCGGTAAGTAAATGTGAGGATGTACTGTCAGCTTACATGCGTGAGCTCTTATCATTCACGCTGTGGTCTTCTGAGATTACTGATTGTTACCAGTTCTCATGGCTTTTTTCTTCTCATTCTTGCAGTGATGTCTGGGCCCACACTGTGCGTGTCTTTGCTGTGCCTTCTTTCTCTCGCCTCAGCCTGCTATATCTCAAACTGCCCAATAGGTGGCAAGAGATCCCTGATAGATGCCCCATCCCGCAAGGTATGATAGCTTGACACACTTTAGTTTGGATACAAACAAATCATTTTACACTCTGAAGTTTCATCACTCATCAGGTTCTTTAGAGCTATGGTCCTCAAGGCCCCACAGATGGCCCACAATGAACCAAAAGTGGTTCTTCTATGACATAGCTCCAACAAAACCCCTTTCTGCATCTTTACAATACAGTTCACAGTGATTATAAGCCACTAGATGAGAAGGAAATACTTCTCCTATTGGACATTACCATGTTTGATTTCTCTCCCTTTATTTTAATGCATTCATTCAATGAACCACTGCTCACAACAACCACTGCAAAACATAAGTAAAGGAAATATTGGATTAATTTACACTTCAGGTTTTTTTTCAGTGCATGGCGTGCGGTCCTGGAGACAGGGGCCGCTGCTTTGGCCCCAGTATTTGCTGTGCTGCAGGACTGGGCTGCTACGTGGGCTCTCCGGAAGCAGCTGGCTGTGTGGAGGAGAACTACCTGCCCAGCCCATGTGAGAACGGAGGGAGACTGTGTGGGTCCGAGGGAGGACGCTGTGCTGCTCCGGGCATCTGCTGTCACTCAGGTGAGTGAGGGTTTGTCAGCTTAGCCGTGTGAGGTCACTGAGATAAGAGCTTTGTTTTACAACTTCTTAGAAGTGGTGCCCTGACCTGCAGCAGCCATTAGCACATTGATTTGTTGTCCAATGATCACACAAAGTACCTTATTTTATAGAAGCATTTCAGCAATGTTTATGCTACTGGAATTGCATAACTTCTAGAGGTAAAGGGCAAGTTCACCAATTTGCAACATTTGCTGTAAAACGGTTGTGAAGATAATCACCATCTTAGAGTTCTTAACAGTAGTAGTGATAGGAACCAGGGTTTTATTTATTATACTCAACTGTAAGTGAACTGGAATGTGACTTTTAAATAGCAGTAAAGAGAAAAGACGAGTTTGCTTTGGGTTTTTTCTTTTTTTGCTCTCCAGGTATCTCTCTGCATTACATATAAAAATATGTATCTCCAAAATGTTCTTATAAATAACTACTGAACAATCAGTGTGTTCATATTTGTTTAATGTAGTGCATTTTGTGAATGTGCCCAAAGTTGGTCCTGGAAGGCTGATGTCCAGTACAGTTTTGTAGTTTCCCGTCTCAAACACTCTCACTAAACATGGCAGGTGAGTTGAATCAGGTGTACCTGAGCATGGACACATCCAGTCCTTCAGGATTGGAGCTGGATAGTCCTGTTTTAGGGCCTTCAAACTCCTCAGGTCTTTGGTCTTGTTCACCACTGCTGTGCACAATTCTGATCTGGTATGTTTTTCTAGAGCTGTATGTCACGCCACACCACTCTGAATGACCTTGTTCAATACTTCACCATTAAATTGTGCAGAAATGTTGCAGAAATAGGTGTAATTTTTCTTTAAAGTGCACTTTTTGCACTTTGTCATTTGACAATGTCATGACACGCCAACTGTGTTTGTATCTACTGAGTTTTTAAACAAATAGTTTGGCAAAAATTACATTTACAGCTTTCCCTTTGATAAAAGGTCAACAAAATGTAATTTACTATTTATTTTCTATTGACAACAGCATTTCATGCTGTGTCAGAAACCGCATAAGCAATACTATTTCAGATTACTGAACAACTCAACATGGAGTCAATTTTGATGGTTTAGGCATATAAATTGCAAAGTGCTAATTTGTACAAGCTAAAAAAAACTTTCTTTAATAGTGCTAAAACTAAAATATCAATACACTTCTTGAATGATGGGCTATTGCATTAGGAGAAATATGCTTCTCTTTATCTTATTTTCCAAGACAACATGTGTAAAAATAGATTTATTCTTCTATACATTTTCCTTCATATATTCTACAGTCTTTTGCAAAAGTTTGGGCACCCCTTGATAAATAACAGGTTTTAGTGATTTTGTAATTGAAAAGATGTTAACACAGTCTCTCTACAACATGGAAAAAATACACAATATTTTCAGCAAACATTGATGAACAATATTATGGCTGTGGAAATGTTTAGGCACCCCAAGGTTTCAGACCTTAATCAGTTCATTAGAACTGATGCACTGCAACAGCTGTCATTAGTAAATATCAGCTGGTGCCAATTTCAAAGCTTTACAAACACTCTGACTCTTCAAACCTTGTGCACACACTTGTGGACACTCACCAACCATGGGTTCCTCTAACCAGTTATGTAAAACCCTGAATATGAAGGTTATTGATGCCCACAATTCAGGAGAAGGCTACAAGAAGATAGCAAAGCATTGCAGTTTCCACATTGAGAAATTTAATTAAGAGAGGGCAGTTCAGGGAATCTGTGGAGGTTAAGATGAGATCTAGAAGAAAACTCTCAGAGAAAACTGCTCATATGCTGGACACAAAAAAGACTAATCATAATCTTCCTTACCGTACCTTCGTCCCCATCATAAAATCCAATGTCAGAAGTATGCAACAAAACATCTACAGAAGCTTGATGTGTTTTGGAAACAAGTGCTGTGGACTGATGAAGTTAAAATAGAATCTTTGGCCACAAAAAGCAAAGACATGTTTGGAGAAAAAAATGAGCAACATTTCATGAAAAGAACACCTTGTCAAAGCTGTGATATCCGCCAGAGGAGGTGTTACTAAGTATTGATTATGCAGGGTGCCCAAACTTTTCCACAGTGCCATAATAATGTTTATATTAATATATGTTTATAATAGTATATATTTATAATTGTCATAGGGTGCCCAAACTTTTCCACATGCATTTTCTATACTTTATTCTATACATTTTCTTACACAGAGGGTTGCAACACTGATCAGTCGTGTTTGGCCGATGACGAAGCCGATTCAGACAGTAACGAGGGTCTTGGTGGAGACGTCCTGATGAAGCTCCTGCACCTGGCCAGACAGCGCTCAGCCAGCAGAAATTATCAGTGAGCCTCTGAGGAACACAGGGTATATCAGTAGGCTCCTGTACAATATACAGTAATGCACTCTTAGAAAAGATTTTGTATTATATAATAGTTAGGATCCATTTTGTGTGTAAACATTTATACATAAAATTTGTTATAAATGTTAAGGCACTGACTGCTTGCTTATTCTTGGAATATAGTTGTGTGTTGACAATAAATGCTGAGAAGGTTGCCAGTTGTGTCTTTAGTATCTGTGCTTTTACCTCTGTTACTGCCTGCTTTGATATGATGTCATTTTGATCTCATGGTTATAAAACACTAAGCAGGTCCTGTGTGTCAAAATCCCAATCTAATTGATTATGTCGGCCCTTTCGTGTCTTATCTCCTGGGCTCTGTTATCTTTTCCGATGTTTATTGAAGTGGTGGGTCACATGGTTCAACTGAACAGGTACACTAATCTTGGTAAACAGTGACATGGATTAGTTTTTAGGTGCTGGGAGCAGTTCAGTAACATCTTTCCTTTATATTTAAAGTCTTTCAGCCGATTCAAACAATGCAAAAACAGGCCAAAGACCCTTAGAGCTACAACGTAAAGGCCAAGAGTGTGTGGGTGTTATTGGAATCACTAAATATTATACATGGGACCACTTTTGTTTGGTACCAACTTCATACTGTACCTGGAACACCATTCTGTAGATGCTCAGACTCATCACAAACAGGTCCATGTCAAGGTGGCTGAGAATCTTACAATCTTGTAAATGTTTTATTATATCTTTTCATGGAACAACACTGAAGATATGACACTTTGATACACTAAAGTAGTCAGTGTACAGCTTGTATAAACATGTAAATTTGCTGTCTCCTCTTAATAACTCAACACACAGCCATTAATCTTTAACCATTGGCAACAAAAGTGAGTACACCCTTAAGTGAAAGTGTCCAAATTACGCCCAAAGTGTCAATGTCTTTTGTGGCTACCGTTATTTCCCAACACTGTCCTAACTCTTTTGGACATGGAGTTCACATAGAGCTTCATAAGTTACCACTGGAATCCTCTCCCACACCTCCATGATGACATCACAGAGCTGGTGGAAGTTATAGACCTTGCGCTCCTCCACCTTCTGTTTGAGGATGATCCACAGATGCTCAATAGGGTTTAGGTCTGTAAACATGCTTGGCCAGTCCAGCACCTTTACCCTCAGTTTTTTTTAGCAAGGCAGTGGTGTTGGAATACTCATGCTCTACCTCACAGTACATGTTGGCATTTATGGTTCCCACAATGAACTGTAGCTCCCCAGTGCCGGCAGCACTCATCCAGCCCTAAACCATGACACTCCCACCACCATGCTTAACTGTAGGCAAGACACACTTGTCTTTGTACTTCTCACCTGGTTGCTGCCACACACCCATGACACCATCTGGATCAATTAAGTTTATCTTGGTCTCATCACACCACAGGACATAGTTCAAGTAATCCATGTCCTTAGTCTGCTTGTCTTCAGAAAACTGTTTGTGATCTTTCTTCGCATCATCTTTAGAAGAGCTTTCCTTTAGAAATGACAGCCATGCAGACCAATTTGCAGTGTCCCCTACCACTTCTGCAACAAAGCTGGCAGAACTCATACAAACTCTATGAAAAGACGATATATGGAAATGACGCTGAGCATATGCACTCCTATGGTCGACCATGGCGTGACCTGTTCTAATTAGCACCTGCCCCGTTAAACTGCTTCAAGCCAAGGCCTTCTTTATGTAGAGCAACAATTCTTTTTTTTCAGATATTCAGAGAGTTCTTTGCCATGAAGTGCCATGCTGAACTTCCAGTGACCAGTATGAGAGACTGTGAGAGCAATAACACCAAATTTAACACCTGCATCCCTTTCACACCTGAGACCATGTATCACTAACGAGTCACATGACACCACGGAGGAAAAATGGCTAAATGGGCACAATTTGGACATTTTCACTTAGGGGTGTACTCACTTTTAGAAGTTGGTACCTACTAAAAGTGGTCCAAGGAAGGACAATTGGTGAATCAGTGATACGACCCAGGGCTCACTGAAAGCTTGTCTGTCTTTTATGATCCCAAAGAAGAGCTCCTATGCCCTGACTCTAATAGAAAGGGGTGAGAAAACCACAGTCAGGTTTCAGCAACATCAGTAAGACCTATTCAATATGGGGGCAGTGAGGGAGCAGTGAGGGGGCAGTGGTGGCCTAGTGGTTAGGACTTTGCCCCTGAGATCAGAAAGATACAGGTTCAAGTCCCAGCTTGGGCACCACTGAGGTTTACCTTGAGCAAGGTACCGTCCCCACTTCACTGCTCCCAGGGCGCTGTTGATAGCTGCTGCATGTGTGATGGGTTAAATGCAGAGGACACATTTGGTTGAGTACAGTGCACTGTTTGCTGTGGTGTGTTCACAATGACAAATAATAACTTTCACTTATAACATTATGCAGGTGATTTTAATGTTATGGCTAATGGAGGTATAATACTGGAAGCCAAAATTATATTCTTTCATAGGCCCACCCTTTGCAACAGCAGTTAATGCTGATATCTAAATATAAAAATGCATAATAGACAGCGATTAGAAAAAGATGTTTTTAAATCATCTTTGAAGACATGGGCCTATAGTCTGAAAACAGGACTCTTCTAGCCAGTGCACCAATAACTGAAGCCCAATCACGTCTTATTACCAATCAGGCCAAACACTGATAATAGACCAGTGACAGACTGATAATAGGTGCTGATGACTTTAGTCCAAAGTCCAAATGTGCACCAACATCAGTGTAATGGAGCACAGATTCATGATCTTGGTCTATCAGTGAACACTGCTACAGCTGTTAACGTAGCAACTGCTGTATTTTGAAAGTATTCTCTTGTGGATTAAGATGCCTGGTTGTAACACACTTCCACCAGCTTATGATAACATTCCAAAATATGTTCAGAGGATGTCTATCTGAACATGTTTTTAAACACAACTACTATTCAGTCAAATAGGGCTAACATTTGATATTGTGAATGGTATGGCGGTGCAGAGGTTAGCATTGTCCTCTCACAGCAAAAACATCCAAGTGCCCAAGTGCCTGTCTGTGTGAAGTGTACAAGCTTTCTCCATGTTCACATGGATTTTTTCCCACTGTCCAAAGGTTGACTGTTTAGATTGACTGGCTACTCGAAATTGCCCATAGGTAGGTGTGTGTATAGATTGTTCTCTGTCTTTGTGTTGTCTTACAAGGGGTTGGTCTCCTGTACAGGGTGTACCCTGGCTTTAGATGTGACTGGCTTCAGCTTCCTCACAACCAAAAATGGACAAAGGAGTTTGGAAAACAGGTGGATGGATTTTTTTTACTACAGTTTTGGCTTCATCATGGCACCTCATAGAGATTTAAATAGTGGTGCTCAATCTTATCCACCAAGGTCCAGTGCTCATGTTCATCACAACTAACTCCAAGCATTTCTGAAGCTTCTTGATTGGTCAGTTGGTCTTAGTCATCAAAGAGTTGAGGTGTCAGTGTGCTTAGTAAACCCTCTGCAGATAAGATTAAAGATTCAAAATGTCTGTATGAAGCAGGTTTGATGTTAATGGACTCACTGTGTAGACAAACTCACTGAGACTGATTTCTTTACAGTATTGGTGATAGGAACCAGGGGTCACAATGTCTATAACAGAAACATCTTTAACTGTTCACAACCACCAGGGAATTGAGTTTTATGTGTAATAATGGTGGGACAGTTTTCTTTGGGAAGACATTTGCCTTTGACTCCTGTGATCACCACTGACAGCTTAGCGTCAGGCCTGGTGAACAAACCTGCATGTTATCTATAAATTGTAAACATTTGATACTGTTAGCTTGATGCTAATATATCATGCAAATGTCCATTACAACAAAAGGTTAATTGAAATTAGCATTTTTCATTAAACAATAGCCATATGCATTAAACATGATGTTGTAAAGACATGCTTGTGATGGATCTGTGTCTTCAGGAAAAGAAACCTGATTTTAAAAGATTATATTTAAGACAGATATATTACAAATAAAGAGTTAGGTTGTGCAAAGTGAGATCAGGTGAGTGGTTAAGCAGAGAAGAGCGGTACCCAGAGGCCAGTAGGTATTGAAATCTCTGAGCAGCTTTGACTGAAAAGTGTCCAAGGTTTTATACTCCGGTTAGGATAGTAAAGGGGTCGTCATCCTTAAACCAGTTCCAACCAGCTGTTACCATCCTGAGGTTTGGTGCCATGAAGTCTAAGTTTCAGTGGAGATTTAGAAATGTAATCTTTGAATTATCCACTAAGTCGTCCTTGATGCTGACGACTTATGGTCGGATTTTCAGGAAGCTTTAAGGAAATGAGGTTTTAGGTGTATATCAGATAACTGAGTGTTTTGCTAAAGTCATGAAGCCTTCTAGGCCTTAGGCTTTGAAACCTACTGGTAGTGGGGTAGTGGGTACTACACTTGGGTAACTCATGCTTCTGATTTTGTGTCTGTGTGACTTTGTTGACCATGTAAGACCTATCTGTACTTCAGACATTTTTGAGTTCTCAACCACAGCAAAGTCCATACCGCCAAAGTCACCCTAACTGAGACACCAATAAGAGCAGTTTGTAGGATGGGTAAA
This sequence comes from Lepidarchus adonis, assembly GCA_037576955.1. NCBI lineage: Eukaryota > Metazoa > Chordata > Actinopteri > Characiformes > Lepidarchidae > Lepidarchus > Lepidarchus adonis. The sequence continues at coordinate 11,470 of JBBIGC010161936.1, forward strand.
ATACATCATAGACACCTTACACATTTTGCTTTAACAGAATGCATATAAATAAATAAATAAATTTTTAAAAATAATACAAATTAATTAATTAAAATTAATTAATAAAATAATTAAATAAAATTGTTATTATACACATGAATGGAAAAGATTTTAACAAACAAGGTCAACAATCTTTTAATGGTTTTTAGAGCCCAGTGCAAGCACGGACACAAGAAACCTTCACTGTTTTCTGAAGTTCTCCAGTGGTCGTAATTCAATGCCAAATCACAAACAAACTACTGAGGAAAAATATGTCAATTGCTATAAACTTCATACACATATATGTTCTTGTAAATATGAAAACAAAGGGCTCTTAAAACAATACAACAGTAAGAATAGCACAGAAGAACCACTGTTAGCACCTGAAATAACAAAGAAACTTTAGGTTTAAAAAACCATAACATGATATAAAAACTATACCAATTTAAGGGGCATTTTTCAGTAAAATAATTCACACTGAAAGGTTTGTCAACCAAACATGGCATCATGCAACAATGTCTTTCTGAAACCCCGAAGAGAGTAATGGACCTGAGAGATAAGTGACAAAGAGGGAGGGCTTAGAACGACAATGACAACAACAACAACAACAACAACAACAACAACAACAACAACAACAACAATAATATATTTAATTCCAGACATTTTTATTTAAAACACAAAATGTAACTAAATAAAATAAAATGGCAGATAAAGCAAAATCACAAAAAATATATATATATACCCATAGCAAGTAAATTCAACATAGCACAATGTATGGTTTCAGAAACCAGAGATTAACTTTATTATCCAAGGTGATGTTGAGATTACAGATCAATAAAATGTGATTTAAAAACGCCTTCAGCTGCTCTTATCAGTCCTTAGAGGATTTGTGCAACTTTTTTTCATTCTCAGTTAAACAGATAACCCACAAACAATTGGGAGGCATCTGTTGGCTGATATCAATAAATATAATGATTTATTTCATTTTTAGTGATGGAAAGAATTGAGTAAAGTTGAACAATTAAGGGCCAATTCGAGACATAGGTCAACATTCACGTCAGAGTCAACTCTGGAAACACAGGAGGCATTGGCCAATCAGCCAGCAGAGCCACGTTAACTCGACAAAAAACTTATGAGCATGACATATACTGACAAGCAAGTTTTGCAACACTCAGCCAGTAAGAGCAGAGAGCATCTCTGTCCCACTGTAGTTAATCATTAAAGACCTCTGTGAGGGTATAAAAGGTTTCTAAAACTGGTGATCTTTTCCTCTCTCTCGACCTGACACAATGTCCTTCTCTGGAAAATATCAGCTGGAAAGCCATGAGGGCTTTGAGGCATTCATGAAGAATATTGGTAGGTGTGCTCAGGAACGTGCTTCTAAGCCTAAGCAATGGAGTGAACAAACCATGCTTCTGCTACGGTATTCTCTCAAGACAAACAATTGGATTGAGTTATGTTGAGAATGTTTGGAATTGTGGCCATTTGTAGAACTGATGCTTGTTGAAAATCTTGCGTAGATTTATGTCAATTGTTTTGAAAGCTGATGCAGATGTCACATACCTTTGTTGCCTTTCAGGTTGTAAGGTATACAGGTCTGGATTTCATTAACAGTAAAATATTCTTATATTTTGCAGGTCTTCCTGATGACCTCATTGAGAAGGGCAAAGACATCAAGAGCACCTCGGAGATCGAGCAGAATGGGGACCACTTCAAAGTGACTGTGACCACAGGGACCAAAGTCCTTGTCAATTCTTTCACAGTTGGTCAAGAGGCTGAGCTGGAGACCCTGACTGGAGAGAAAGTCAAGGTAATTTCTTATGAAGCTAGTTAATGCTCCCAGGGATCAGTTTACCCTACATTCAAATGAAAAGCCAGAACAACCATCTGCCCTTTAACCCCTTAAACCCATTGGTGGGTCCCATTCTTAACTCCAACTAATTACATAGTAGTTTCATAAACTTACTTGCCACTGGTTTAGTAACTGAAAAAGAAGAATGTAGATAATTATGTCATGAAATAGCTGAGGAAAATCGCTGAAAGATGTGCGTCTTGTTGTTTTTCTAGTCTGTGGTGATGAAAGAAGGCAACAAGCTGAAGGTCTCTCTGAAGGGCATTGAGTCAATCACAGAGCTTGTTGATGCCAATACACTCGTCAATGTGAGTACAAACTGGGGTTATCCGCCTTCTGTCAAGCATACTGTTGGCTGTTCTTCTCAGACTGATCCTAAGGATCTTGGTCCCATTCATTTTGGTCATTTCCAGACTCAAACAGTCCTGATTTAATTAGTTATCAAACTAAATTAAACTAAAGCTGCAATCTTATGGAGGATCGCTGGTTCAATCCCCTGGGCCAGCAGCAAAAGATTTGGACATCCTACATTGACAGATGATGCCCTTGAGCAAGATTCCTAAACTTCTACCTGCCCCCTGGACATGGTTACTGGTTAAATTAATAACCTATAACTGTTCATGCACAATATAGTTCTAGCCAAGACCTTCCAGGTTCTTCAGAAGATCTGTCTAAAACCAGGGATGGAAAATTCTGAAGTAGTTTTGATACTAAAGTATTGTTTTAAAGGATTTCAACTATACAGTTTATTCAAATTAAAAAACAATTTAATAACATACAAAATATATTTTCAAGAACATTACATTTTCATTTAGACCATTTATGTCAGGAACTCTTTAAAGGTCTTGTCTTACAGGGCCAGTGCGCAGTACACTTTAGCAGTTTTTCTTCTCAAACATACTCACTAAAACCTTTGAGCAAGGAACCATTTCAGCCAGAAAATCACCAAAAATCCAGAACCAGAGCTGAGTACCTCTACTTAAAGGATTCATAACAGGTCAAAGTCCAGAAGATTTTTCACTTGTCAATCAATAAAATTGTTGAATTTAATTTTTCTTTTACTAAAAACAATAAATAAATAGAAATTCAGTTTATTTTAAGTCACATTGTACTGTATATTGATAAAATATTCACATTTATGCTAACTTTTTCTGTTGTTGTTTTATATACTTTATTTTTTAACTTTGATTTTTGAAGTTCTTCTCAGCAGTTAGTTATCATACTCTTAAAAATAAAGATAACAAAAAAATTGGGAGTGACTCCACAGAAGAGCCTTTTCTGGGCCCATTAGGATCCTTTCAACCCTTACACCACTGATGGGTCTTTTTTATGTGTATAAAAGGGCAGTCACCCACTCTGGCCCTGGGCATATACTTTACTGCATAGTCTAGTTCCATTCAACAATTTCCCCATCTGCTCCAGCTAATTCAGCTCTTCAGAAGATATCGACTGATCAGATGCATTACTACTGGGCATGTTTTGGGAGGAGAAAATCTATTATACTCAGGTTGGAACTAAACTCTACATTAAATAAGATCTTTAGGATGAAAACTGGTGAACACTTTTTTTAGTATGAATAAGTTTCTTCTTAGACCCTGTACTTTAATTTCTGGCCTGGAGTTGAAATGGTTGTTCAGTTTATGTAATGCTCACTCCGCTGCGCATATGACTAAACTTGGTGCTGTTGTTATTTTTACAGACCCTGACTCTGAGAAACATTGTCTACAAAAGGATCAGCAAGCGTGTGTGATGAGACAAAATGCTCCGTTTGGTTTGAAAGAAGTGTAAAAAAGCAAATTATAAATTTTTTGACCACATTTCCATTTCATTTGTGTTACTGTAATTTTTTTAAAAAGTCACATTCCAAAACATTGGTAATTCATGACAAATTTATTCACAATTTATTTTTAAAAAACAAACCTTGTGGCTTAATCAAAAACAAACTTGTGACCTAAAAAACGGACTTAAAAATATGTCTGCAAATCAGGGCATTATCAGAAAAAGAAATAATTCCATAAAGGTATCCCAGGTAGTTTAAAATAGAGAGTTGAGTCTCTTCAGTGAGATCTACTTTGAAAAAAATTGTTGTGAGCCAGTGGAGAGGATGACGACATCATTTCTTTCGGAACAGGCTCTTGATGCCCTCCTCCATGGGTTCTGCCATCATTTTCATTGGCTGGTTATTCAGCGCTGCCTCCCGCATGGAGTGATAGACATATTCATTCTGCTTGAACATACGCAGCTCCATCTCTGTTTGAGTACGCATGACCTGAAAAGATAGAATTTTCATCCTGATTATGAAAAATATATATATTTATGGAAAACAAGAGATAATTTCCACTTTAACCCTAATTTTGTCAGTCAACATGTATCTGGGGTCTGAGGTTAAGTTTTGCCCTGAAGCTACGATGCCAGTGGAAGCATATAATTCACTATTCAGCATGTTGCAAACTGCAGACCAAAATCTAATCATCAGGATAATGTAATATAATGTACATATGCAAATCAAGTCAATTTATTTGGCCCTGTTAATTTGATTTGGCCCTATGAGCCAAAGGTGACAGAGGTGAGGAACCAAGGCTCAGAAGGGGAAAAATCCTCATCTGGTTGACACCAAAATAATAAAAACAAAGAAAGAAAGAATAAAAATAATAATAATTTCAGTTAAATAATAATTTATTTGGCAGTTCCTTGTGTACAGGTGGGCCTTAGTGACCTACAGTCATTTAGGTGGAACATGGCACTGTCTGTAAGGGCTCTCCTCAGTAAGAGTGAATGGGTTCCAGCATTGGAATCAGAATTGATCTGTATCAGCATGGTTCAGACAACGTAATATACAATTTCTATACATTTATTTTAATGTGCAAAAAGCACAAACGTATTTAGTGTAGTTAAAAACAATGCTAGTAGACACCCTAAGTTTGGTCTGTCCTTTTGTCAATTTTTACAGATGCATCTCATAGAGTTAGAAACCACATAAGCAAGTCTCTATGCACAGAACAGCCCCATATAATGTAAAACCAAATTTTCCTCATTTTGGAAATTTTTACATTTTAAAAAACATGAAAGTTTGATGCGGTATGCATATTGTTTAAGATTGAAGTCCTACAGTTCAGTGCTCAGGCCATATACAGGGGGTCCTCTACTAATGACGGGGTTCCGTTCCTCGTTGTGCATCGTAAGTCAATTTTTGACGTAAGTGTGTAATTCCCTGGA